>NW_024121421.1:1702134-1770678 GCF_016745375.1 Pimephales promelas
TTGTGCCTTACATAGAATATATATGCACAATATAGAATTTGAATCAGCCTCGTCAAAGATGGCAGTGTCAGAGCCGATACCGATCCTGAGTATCTAATCGGCGCACTTCTTTTCAACAGTCAAATTGAAATTGAAATTGCTTGAAACTCAACAGATACATCACATTTATTAGCCAGTAGACGTGCAAAGTTTCAGAAACGGGCATGGTGCAAGGACTAAATAGCGCCACCTTTTGACAAAAGTGGGGTTGTTAGTTTTATCTACAGTACAAAAATCGGTATATACATTGTACTCCTCAAGCCGGACAACTTTCTAATACATAGTCATTAGCTCGGACCAAGAGGAAGTCAGATATTTTGGTTTGAATATGGTGAGCCTCTCTCTGAGCCTACGTCCCTGTATGGCAAGCCCTTTTAACATTTAAAAGCTAAGTTTGCCTATCCGGAATTAACATTGTAGATATCAACAACGTCTTTCTGTCTAGTCGTAATTACATTTTGGATAGTTTGTATTATCATTTAAGATATCTGTAACATAATTGTGACTAGTCGAAATGACAGAGTATGGCAAGCCGTTTTAACATTTAATCATGAAAGGGCCAAAGCCTTCGGCACCGCCACCCGGGTGCCTTTAGGTAACTAAAGGAACCGGGGTTGCGGTGCCACCGGCTTGGGCCCGCCATCGCGCTCGCAGCTATATTTATTAGGGCCCAAGCCCTGAAAGGGCGAAGGCCTATTGTTTTCCTTAGGATTATTCTTTTCTATTATTATATTATATTATTATTTTTCTTACGACTATTCGGGCACTTTTGGGGCCCTTAACATGCTCGAAAACTCTTGAAACTTTGCACACGGGTCAGAACCCGCGGCCATCAGAGCCGGGCTGAAGATGGTACCCGGGCGTGGCAGGGGGGCTCGTCAGCGCCCCCTGGAATGGGGTCCGAACACTTGGTCCATAACTCAAACACGCTTGCATGTAATAATATGAAACTCGGTACGCATGTTGATCTCATCGTTTCATCTATACCTCGCGCTTTTACTTTTTTACCCCAGCCCAACAGGAAGTCGGCTATTGAGGTTTGTTTGTAAAACGCTCGCAATGTTATTTGAAATACTCCTCCTAGAGCTTTGATCCAAATTCGACGATACTCGGTCAGCGTAAAGTGAAGACATTGAGGATGAAAGCTTGTGTGGGGATTTTTGATATCTCGAACGGTTTGGCCGTGGCGAGGAAACGAAATCATGGCGAGAAACGTGAAACAGGAAGTTTGTTATAACTTCAGCATACATTAACTGATCTTGATGAAACTTCAGCAGTATGTTCGCTGTAAGAGGACGATCACATGGATGTGACTATTGTGAGTCAAAGTTATAGCGCCACCAACTGGCAGCAGGAAGTGTGTCACTTTCAAAATGCTTTGATATCACCCTTTTATTTTTACCCGATTTGCTTCAAACTTCATATGTATAATGTAAACATACGGCAGATGTAGACCTGTGAATGGATTCTTGATATCTTTGAAACTGTTGCCGTGGCGACGCATCAAACTTTACCTTCTTTTAGGATGCTTTTAGGATGCTTTTGAGACCCTTAGCATGCTTCAAAATGCATGAAACTCGACAGACACATCACATTTATTAGCCAGTAGACACGTGCAATGTTTCAGAAACGGGCGTGGTGAGGGCTCAGTAGCGCCACCTTTTGACAAAAGTAGGGTTGTTAGTTTTATCTACAGTTACAAAAATCGGTATGTATATTGTACTCCTCGAGCCGGACAACTTTCTAATTGACACTCATTAGCTAGGACCCACAGAAAGTCAGATATGTTTGTTTGAATGTGGTCTTGCTTAATCTGAGCCTACATCTCTGTCTTTGCCTGTCTGTGTATGTGTGTGTGTTTGTAGGGGGAGGGGTCTTAACCATTTCACTCCTGTGTGTATGGCCTGCATAAAAAATAAATGCCTTAAGCCTGGTATTTTTTTAAATAAGTTTTTTATTTTTTATAAGTAAAGGCATATAACCAGTTTAATTGTAGTGCATTAATAGTTTATATAATTAGTTTATTAATTAAATTAACTTGGTCCATAAACTTGATCTGAAAATTTGGTCCATAAATCAAACACACTTGCATGTAATAATATGACTTGAGTGTTAATCACATCATGTTTTCAGTTTGAATATAAAATATATAAATTATGTAAAAAAAATAAAGTTGATCCAGCTGGAGCGCAGGCTGAGAATAGCGCTGTCATGACTGGATCACGAGATCATCAGTCATGCCCTCTCATACCTTACGCGCACACCACGCCCACTTACATCAGATCACATCAACATGTCAGCCGGAGGGATAACGAGGGTCGTCGTCGCTTTTGGATTCAAGAATTTCTTACAACAAGATGGCAAAAGAACAGCGCTTTGCAAGACATGCAACGTTAAGATCGCGGACAGTCAGATGACAACCTCCAATTTCGTCCGTCATTTGAAGAGCCATTCTGCCCACTGTGCCCAGTAAGTGCTTGTCAATTTGTTAATGTTATCTGGTTAGCTCGTTCGTAGTTAGCTAGCTAATGTAAGTTAAAGGAGAACTCCGGCGCAAAATTACACATTGTTACCTAGTCAACCGTTATCTGAGATTTGTTTTCATGACTGCCGAATGTAAATAGTTTTATCTATAAAAACAGTTTAGCCTATAAGTGACGTCCGACATTCTGCATATTGTGTTATTTTGTTAAGCCCCACTAAAGGCATAAAAAACTGTAAAGCACAATCAAGTTTTCACACTATATTCCAAGACTTCTAAAGTCATTCAATAGCTTAATGTGTGGTAAAATTAATATTTTAGTCTCTAAGTTAAAGTTAACGGAAAGTCATCTCGCCTCAGTCATTCTCCATGCATCAGCATTAGCGCGTCGCGTTCGGTTGCGACAGTAACACGACGACACTCTCTTCAAGATCAATGTTCCCAATATTATACTTTATTTGTAGATAAGGCATAAAGGTCTATGATTTGCATAAAATGACTATCTTGCTGGAGTGGAGTTTATTGCCCTTTAGAATACACTAAGCATTAGTGCTGCACGATTAATTATATCGCAGTCGTAATAGCGATCTCAAACCTATGCAATTATATAACGCAAAATGCCGCGATTTTATATGAAATAAACAAAGTAGGGCTATTAGCGCAGCATCTCTTCTTTTTTGTCATCCTTTGACTAGTGTTACAAGATCCCCCTCTTATTGGTTCAAATGCCTTTTCGCATTTTGCACGACAAGAAGTGAAAAGCTGCCTGTGAGTGCCCTAGATTAGAATAGATGAGACTCGCATAATGCGCATGCACTGACCGTGTGCCAGCCCAGAATAAACAGTTCTCTTTCGAGCTTGAACGAACAATAGCACACACAATTATGCCAAAATGTGATTTTGTCTAGTATCTTCATAACATAAGAAAAGTCTATGGATGAAAAGAGTTGTGCTATGAGGCGCGTGTGAGATCCGCGTCTCGGCAACGGGTGCTCTTAAAGGGCCAGCAGCGAATAAAGCGTTCTTTCAGTAAAGTTAAAAGAACAAAGGGAAATTAGAAAATTACTCACTGATCTTGAGTAAAGAACTTTTGTAGCTTTAATAAGGATTATTATATATATAATTTTATGATTCAGGCAGCGCAGACTGTTTGATAACTTTATTCAATTTCTGTACCTGTTAAGACAGGAAGGGCACAGGTAAATATGTTTTTTATTATGGGTTTATGTGGGGATTGTTTGAAGTTCACTTAATTTAAAAGCTGTTATATATATTTTTTTAAGCGTAATAATTTTTTTAAAAGTTGATGGCTTTCAATTGATGGAATCACTGTAATGTTGGTTTGGTTGATGGTTTATTGATCATTATAGGTGTTATCAATCATTTATTGTTGTTGTTGTTTTTAGTTTGAGTTGAGAAATAAACATTAATCTGTGTGTGCATTTTACTTTAGAACCAAGCAAGTTGGACTCATGAAACCATTTTATTATATCGGAGTCGCAAATCGCAATTGCAATATTGGCTCAAATATGACATTTTCCCAAATCGTGCAGCCCTACTAAGCATAGATTATAGATACCATCCCTTCGCTATGTTCTTTTCAATGTGAAGCGTTGCGTGCTGTGACTTGGTGTTGCTTCAAGTGCATCATTCTGCACACGGGATGCGCATGATTGCTTATAATACTTTGGGGAGACAAGGGGGCGTGGCCTAAGGGAATAGCACTCGTGATGTTAAGTGATGTTACCCCGCCATCGCTGATACAACCTTTAGCAGTCATGTTTTTGCTTCTTGAGAGAGAGAGAAAGTGTGTGTGTGTGTGTGTGTGTGTGAGCAATGGCGGTTCTAGGCGGGGGCCTGGGGGGCCAGTGCCCCTGCGACAACAAGCTTGGACCCCCTTGTGGCCCCCTAAATGTGGAGTCAGTGTGAAATATTTTTTTATAGTGTGTCACGCATTGAGCATGACAGTCACTCGTTTCAGTCTTTTGTCTCACACTCCCGTCACACATTGTATTTCTCATGCGGAAAAACTATTAATAATATATTTAATATACGCAATTTCTCTGGCCGCGCCGCTCTCACGTGAGAATCAAGCGCGTCTCGCCTGGAGTTCAGCAGTCGACCCTGCTACGCATCAGCCAATCAAAAAAAGAGAAGTGCTACTACATTGGTTGTTAGTTTTATCTACAGTTACAAAAATCGGTATATACATTGTACTCCTCAAGCCGTACAACTTTCTAATACATAGTCATTAGCTCGGACCAAGAGGAAGTCAGATATTTTGGTCTGAATATGGTGAGCCTCTCTCTGAGCCTACGTCCCTGTATGGCAAGCCCTTTTAACATTTAAAAGCTAAGTTTGCCTGTCCGGAATTAACATTGTAGATATCAACAACGTCTTTCTGTCTAGTCGTTACACTTTGGATAGTTTGTATTATCATTTAAGATATCTGTAACATAATTGTGACTAGTCGAAATGACAGAGTATGGCAAGCCGCTTTAACATTTAATCATGAAAGGGCCAAAGCCTTCGGCACCGCCACCCGGGTGCCTTTAGGTAACTAAAGGAACCGGGGTTGCGGTGCCTCCGGCTTGGGCCCGCCATCGCTGCTCGCAGCTATATTATTATTATTATTATTTATACGACTATTCGGGCACTTTTGGGGCCTTAACATGCTCAAAAACTCTTGAAACTTAGCACACGGGTCAGAACCCGCGGCCATCAGGGCCGGGCTGAAGATGGTACCCGGGCGTGGCAGGGGGGCTAGACAGCGCCCCCTGGAACGGGGTCCGAAAACTTGGTCCATAAATCAAACACGCTTGCATGTAATAATATGAAACTCGGTGCACATATAGATCTCATCGTTCATATATACCTCATACTATTACTTTTTACCCCAGCCCAACAGGAAGTCGGTTATTTAGGGTTGTTCATAAAACACTCGCAATGGAATTTGAAGTACTACTCCTAGAGAATTCAAACACACGGCACGAAACTCGGTCAGCATGAAGTCAAGGCATTGACGATGAAAGTTTGCGAGGGGATTTTTGATATCTCGAACGGTTTGGCCGTGGCGAGGAAACGAAATTATGGCGAGAAACGTGAAACAGGAAGTGTGTTATAACTTCAGCATACATTAACTGATCTTGATGAAACTTCAGCAGTGTGTTCGCTGTAAGAGGACGATCACATGGATGTGACTATTGTGAGTCAAAGTTATAGCGCCACCAACTGGTAGCAGGAAGTGTGTCACTTTCAAAATGCTTTGAACTCACCTTTTTTTTTTACCCGATGTGCTTCAAACTTAATCTGTATAATGTAAATACATAGCAGATGAAGACCTGTGAATGGATTCTTGATATCTTTGATACTGTTGCCGTGGCAACGCATCAAACTTTAAAATTCTTTTTTTTATGATTTTGAGACTCTTAGCGGCTTTTGGGGCCCTTAACGGGTTTGAAAACTCTTGAAACTTTGCACACAGGTCAGATCCCACAGCCATCAGAGCCGGGCTGAAGATGGTACCTGGGTGTGGCAGGGGGGCTAGACAGCGCCCCCTGGAACGGGGTCGAACACTTGGTCCATAAATCAAACACGCTTGCATGTAATAATATGAAACTCGGTACACATGTTGATCTCATCGTTTCATCTATACCTCACGCTCTTACTTTTTACCCCAGCCAAACAGGAAGTCGGCTATTGAGGTTTGTTTGTAAAACGCTCGCAATGGAATGTGCAATACTCCTCCTAGAGAATTCAAACACACGGCACGAAACTCGGTCAGCATGAAGTCAAGGCATTGAGGATGAAAGTTTGCGAGGGGATTTTTGATATCTTGAACGGTTTGGCCGTGGCGAGGAAACAAAATTATGGCGAGAAACGTGAAACAGGAAGTGTGTTATAACTTCAGCATACATTAACTGATCTTGATAAAACTTCAGCAGTGTGTTCGCTGTAAGAGGACGATCACATGGATGTGACTATTGTGAGTCAAAGTTATAGCGCCACCAACTGGCAGCAGGAAGTGTGTCACTTTCAAAATGCTTTGAAATCACCCTTTTATTTTAACCGATTTGCTTCAAACTTCATCTGTATAATGTAAAAATACAGCAGATGTAGACCTGTGGATGGATTCTTGATATCTTTGATACTGTTGCTTTGGCAACAAATCAAACTTTAACATTCTTTTTTAATACTTTTGGGACTATGCTTGAAATTGCTTGAAACAGATAGATACAGATAGCTCGACAGATAAATCACATTTATTAGCCAGTAGGCATGTGCAACTTTGGCAAAAGATTAAAGTAATGTCAAAAAAGTAAACAGTAAACACTAAAAGCCTCATATCTTCTAAAAATGTAATTATACATCATTTGTTTCTAAATTAAATTATACAAATATTATAATTAAACCAGTTTTTCCCTTTTTTCATTTAAGAATTATGTTTACGTTCAAAAACAGCCAGAATGGTTTTAAAATTCAGAAGAAGAAAAAATAATCTGAGTCATACGTAGTGCTATACTGCCCTCTTGTGTTCAATATCAGTTAGGCCTATTGTGTATATTCCCACCGGTTAATCAACGTGTGACTCCGCTGGGACTCGGGAACTTTTAAATCGCTTACTTAAAACCGAAAGTCAAAATACAGATATCCGCACAAGACATTAATGTTGTGGAGTAGAGCAAGCATTTTAAATAAATTCCTATTAAGTAGGATTGAACTAAACAGAATGAACGTTCACTCTGTTCTGCTGGTTCCTCGCTGTTGGCGCGCACAGTTATGAATGCTTGTGCAGCCATGAGTTTTAGTTTAATTTTAAAATTAGCGCAATTTCGGGATTTGTATTATTTGAATTTATTTTTAAAAAACACAATGTTGAGTTTTATTGTAACACTGTTTAATCGCGCCCACGGTTATATTTTGTATATTATATATAATTATAATGTATTATCTGTATAAAATAATACTACAATAAAAAACAAATTTGTGACCGACCTGATCCAGCAAAATTAGTCACAGTGACCCAAATTCAAAAATTGAGATTTTGATATTAATGGAAAGAGGACACTGTAAGCTTTCAAATGATACCTTGGTCATACCTTGAATGGTTGTAAAGATATACAGATTTGAATTCTGGTCGTCTGCCCTTTTTTTCCAATTGAAAACCTAAGAAAATCGCTTTTAAAGTTTTTTTGCCCGTTTTTTTTTTTTTTTTTTTTTGATATCTTTCAAAATCCATAGCATTTTAAGGGATAAACTATTTATTTTATATAGCTTAATTTGACCAAATAGATTAACATATATAAATGCAATTTAACGAGGCTGAAACTCAACTTATTTTTAATTTTTTTGAAATAAATAATTAAAAAGTCACTTTTACAAAAATGTTCTAAAATCAGAAAGATTAAAGAGGAGTCAGAGAGAAATTCAGTTTTCATACGGATTAGCCCACATAAGCAGAGAGCAGTCTGTTTTCTTTCATTTTGAATGGTTGTGTTTAAAAGTAGACATTTCAATATATATGTCTGTGAGGATACCTTATACGCTGACTTTCGGTTCATGAGACAAGCTTCAGTTCACGTGCCGCGCGTCTCCGCGTCGTGATTAGGCCTAGCCTATTGTCTGCAATTTATTTCTTATTATTAAATCCTAGTAATTGGTTGATGAAACATTGATTTAAATTAAGATAATTATTTTAAAACGAAATTTACTTTAAAGAAAGGCTTTGTGCTTGCATGTTTAAGCTATGTGAAAGTTTTAGTGCTGCTTCCAGAGAACGGTCACGTTCGGATTGTTTTTCCTCAATGCGAACACGGAAAATAAAATAAAGATTTTATGTTCTGGAGAGAGTCAACCCTTCTTCATCCGGTAAGTATTACTTTTGGTTTGTGCAGTGTGGTTCACATAGGCCAATTTATTAAAATATTTAATTATCTGGGAATTGGATCTCCTCCATAATGCTGAAATTGCCCAATTTAAAAAAATTTAGTAATAATTTAAGTTTTGTGGTGTAAGTCTACGTATTTTATAATGTTAACTTCAAATAATACTAATAGTAATTTAAAGATGTTGTAGCTAGCATTGGGTCTGGACGTGAAGGATAACTTCGGGAGTTGAAGGGACGTGTCGGTGTCGTGATTCTGTCTTCTCACACCGCGACACAGGTTCGTGGATCTGAGTGTCGCGATCGTTACAGCCTTACATAGGCTATATTCTTCTTGCAGATAAATATACTCACGCAGTTTAGGTTAGAAGCCTCCAGTGAGTTCAACGTTTCAGGGGATACCCGGGAAATGCTCAGAGGTGAGGGGAGTTGAGAAGAGCAATGTTTATTTCAGCGAATTCAAAGCTTTGACAACTTTAATCGTTATTTAAATACCTTTACTCAATTATCTCGACTACGAAACCCTGTGAGATTATTTTTGAATGTCTGTTCTTTGAAATTAGCAAAAAAATATATATATATATATTTTTTTTTTGTTATTTCATGGTTTTTCCACATAATCGGCCCATATCTTAAAATGGAAGGTTGCAACTTCCGACTCATTTCGCCAGAGCGGGTCACATTTGATTTTTATTTTTTAAACAATGTAATGTGTAACCTAAAAATAAACAGATTATTTGATATATGGTATATTTAAATCTGCATATTGTAGCCTAATATCTGCAGGGCAGCCTAGTCTTAATAATATGCTTCATTTTTCATTAGTAAATTTGATCAATAAATTCAATAATTTAGAATAATAAGACACTATAGGGCTTTTACCCTAGGTAAGGCTGATCAAATTAAATCGGTTACACAATAATGTTACGAGATTGGTTTAACAGGAGTCAATTAAAAATCGCTGTAAAGAACGATACTTTTAAACATAACCCTAAATCACCATAAGGTGTCGCCAGATGACCGTCTTAATGAACGAGTCATGGATTCAAAATGCTGAATCATTCAGTAATGAGAAAACACATTGCTTTGAGATGCGCGATGGGTCGCTGTGATCTTTGTTTAACTATTTTCTCTGCTGAAACAGAAAAAAGTCAATATTGCATCTAAAAAGTCAATATTGCATCTAAAATGTAAGTGACTTGACTTGTGTGTGTGACTATGTTTGTTGTAGTGATAAGAGTTGCACCCTTGTTAAAGTTTAAGGCCTTGTGTTTTTGGATATATATCTTTCTTTCTTTTTTTTTCTTTTTTTTTACAAAATATGCATATAACCCATATATTTTAGATTTATTATTTGCTTTAAATTAAATTAAGATTGTATTTTTGGTAATTGAACCTGAATGAATTTAAAAATGAATGTGCTATATTTCAGATCATATATTTGTTTTTCTTAAAATTTGAACTAACTTTATTCTCAGCTGAATTATAAATATTTTATTTCTGTATGAATTAAAAACACATTTGATTTTTCTTTTTTAATCAATGTAGAATGTGTAACTGAAATATAAACAGATTAGGGCTCTGTTCGAGGACAAGTAACTAAAACCAATGCGACATGATGAATGTTTGTTTCCCAAACCATCTCAGAGTAACAGCTTACTTTTCTTTCTTACTATATTCTTTCTTACTATAAACTGTGCTGTAGAGCTTGCATCAGTCAAAGCAGGGTTACATTTTGCATGTCGTGCACAATAAACCTAAAGGCACCAGGGTGGCGGTGCCACCGGCTTCATATATATATGTATATATACAGTATATATATATATATATATATATATATATATATAGCTGTGATCCGCGATGAAGGGCCAAAGCCAGTGGCATGGCCACCCTGGTGCTTTTAGGTAACTAAGGAACCGGGGTTGCGGTGCCACCGGCTTGGGCCCTTCATCGCTGCTCGCAGCTATATTTATTATTAATCCTATATTTCATAATGTTTTTCATTATTTTTTTGTTTTAATTACGTTTTCTGACAGTAATGCATTGTTTGTTTAATTGTATGTTTTACAATGTTTCTATTCTTGTGAAGCCCATTGAGATACTTTTTAAATGCGCTATATAATATAAAGATTAATATTATTATTAAAGTGTAAAGCATTGTTTATACTCGACGCGTCTGCATGAGTGCGACAAAAGTGACGTGATTGTAACAGCCTCTGCGCGCACCATTTACTACGCAAAAATGAATAAATAATAATGAATAAAAATATTGGTTCCCTTTCGTTGTGACTCAGAGTTCCGTCGGATGACGACGAAGGGGGTTTTCGCATAGAAGCCTATCAGCTTAAATGGATGATTGGCATTCCGTTTCGCTGCACCTCCGGTGTGAAGTCTGTGGTTCGTATGACCCCGCTGGTACAGTTTTTGGGAGCCTGGCTAGAGCTTCCCAACCTGTCCCGCTGAGTCGCTCGGACGATCAGGTTCGGCTACGCGATTCAGTTCCCGCTTCAGGCGAGTCTGCTCTACTTTGGTCGGGTGGCAATGCCCCGACTATCTCATGATAGCGGAGATAGGGTGTGATCGAGACCGTCCCTCCAGCTGGAATGAGGTCTGGCTTCTACAGCACGTACTTCATTGGCCCCAAGAAAACCGGTGGGTTACGGCGTATCCTGGACCTGCGCGTGCTGAACCGCTCCCTTCACAGGCTGCCGTTCAAGATGCCAAACAAATTTTCGAATGTGTACGGCCCCAGGATAGGTTTGCAGCGATCAACCTGAAGGACACCTACTTCGGGCTAGCCCTGTCTCGTTGCGTCTTCACAAAGGTCGCCGAGGCAGCCCTTGTTCCCCTCCCGGAACACAGGGTTCGCATCCTGAATTATCTTGACGACTGGCTGATCCTAGCTCACTCTCGAGATCAGGTTTGCGAACAAAGGGACCTAGTCTTCCGGCACCTAGCTCATCTGGGCCTTTGGGTCATCTGGGAAAATAGCACACTTTGCCCAATGCAGAGGATCTCTTTTCTCGGTATGGATATCGACTCGGTCGCCATGTCCACACAGCTTATGAGCGAGCGTGCGCGTGTGCCTGAGACAGTTCGAGGGCTCCTGGGGCATATGGCATCTGCAGCCACAGCAACGCCGCTCGGATTGCTTCATATGAGACCACTTCAGCTTTGGTTTCTTGACCGAGTCCCAAGGTGGGCATGGCAACACAGCACTCTCCGAGTACCAGTTACTCCGATCTGCTGTCAGACCTTCACCCTGTGGGGGTCCTCAATTTTCTACGAGCCGAAGTGCCCCTGGAATGAACTTCCCGGCATATTGTCGTAATGACAGATGCCTCTGCCACGGGCTGGGGTGCCATGTGCAATGGACGTGCTGTCGCGGGCTCCTAGACAGGACCGAGTCAGTCTCGAGTTGCTGGCTGTACAGCTTGCTCTGCGCCACTTCCGAGCCGTGCTCAAAAACTAACATGTACTAGTCTGAACAGACAATACCGCAACTGTAGCGTACATCAACAATCAAGGTGGTCTGCACTCCCACCGTATGTCGCAATTCGCCCGCCACCTCCTAATATGGAGTCAGAAGTATCTGAGGTCCCTTTGTGCCATTTATATTCCCGGAGCACTGAACCGCTTCAGCCCCTCCCTGGAGAATGCCGACTCCATCCCCAGTTGGTCCAGTTGATTTGGGACCAGTTCGGGGATGCACAGAGAGCTCTGTTTGCCTCTCACGACTTGACCCATTGTGCCCAGTATTATTCCCTGACCGAGGGCACGCTCGGCACGGATGCTCTGGCGCACAGCACCTGTGCAAGGTCAGGGAGGACGAGGTGCAGGTCATTCTGGTCGTGCCGTATTGGCCCACCCGGACCTGGTTCTCCGAACTCACACTCCTCGCGACAGCACCTCCTTGGCCCATTCCTCTGAGGAAGGACCTCCTTTCTCAGGGAAGGGTTAACCTATGGCACCCTCGTCCCGATCTTTGGAACCTCCACCTGTCACTCCTGGATGGGACGAGGCAGGTTTGAGTACCCTACCACCAACGGTGGTGGTTACCATCACTTCCACTAAGGCGTTGTCCACAAGACATGTCTATGAGTTGAAGTGGAACCTCTTCCTCAACTGGTGCTCTTCTCACCAAGAAGACCCCCGGAGATGTTCGATCAGTGTTGTGCTTTCCTTCCTTCAAGAAGGGTTGGAGCGAAGGCTGTCTCTCTCATGAGGAGACAGCCTTTGCAATCAGTTGAGCTTACGTTCCTGTCAATGAAGACAGCGCTTCTGATTGCATTGGCCTCCATCAAGAGGCCTCCCCTGAGCGACCCCCACATGTGCATTTCCACAGTAAGCCTCTCTGAGCATGTGTCTTTCCCTCAACAAGCCACCTTGCCACCCCTGGGGTTGAAATATTCCACCTCCGGCTGGACACCCCAGTGATTCCCTATATGCACCCTTCGGGTCATATGTGTATTTTCTAAGTCCCCCCCTCCGGGTTGGCAATAGTTACATATCTCCCTCTAAACTATGAGATATGCTCCCCAGTGTACCTTGGTATTCCTGTGCTAAAAAAACGAGTCCTTCGTCCGTGCCAGCTAAGTACGACAGGGATCTCAGATTTACGCAGGGCACTGGAAGACAGCTGGGATATTAGACTGGTATCCCCATTCATCATCATACGACGGAACTTGGAGTGACAACGAAAGGGAACGTCTCGGTTACGTATGTAACTCTCGTTCCCTGAGTATGGGAATAGAGACGTTCCGTCTTCCTGCCTTTAGTCTTCCTGACATCAGTCTTGGCTCCTCAGCGAAGAAACGTGTCTGATTGCCTGCCAGCGTCCTCCTTAAATACCCATGAGGTGAGGCGGAGTTACGCTATGGAAAATCCCAGATCCATGGCATTTCCATTGGATCGTTTTATGTTGATTGAAGCTGATAGGATTTCTATGAGAAAACCCCATTCGTTGTCATCCGACGGAACAGAATCCTACTCGGGGAACAAGGGTTACATAGGTAACCGAGATGTTTTTTTTCTCTCGTTTTGAAAACTCTTTGCGATCAACTTAAAATGCTTCCAAGATTGACTTGACGACCGCGATCGACGGGTTGGTGACCCCTGTAACGTTACTGTTTTTTTCTGTCAATAGTACCAATCAGCTGATTGTCAAAGCCATAACACAGTGAGGGAGAAGAACTAAGTTACATAAAACAATCCAACTACATATTTTACACCACAAGGGAAAAGTCGCTACTCATGATGTCTATGGCTAGCTTCCAGCTTTCTGCGGCTTCTCTTTCAAGGTATGAACAAAACGCGCTCTAGCACTGTTTGTTTGCTGTTGGCTACAGTAGAAACATGATGTCATTGATATGTCAACCTTCATAGAAGGGGGTGTCTGTGGTTATGTAGATATAAATGTCTTATTCTAAGGTAATGAAAACATAACGGTTCATTAAGTAAGGTCTTTATACACCACTGAACACATAGTAATGTATCAGTTATGTATCTTATATTGCATTTCTGTCAATAGATCCTCAGAAATATTACCCATTGCACCTTTAAAGCCACACTGTGGAACTTTTGGCCTCTAGGGACGCTAGACGTGAAAGTTACAGGTCGAGCGCCCCCTAGTGGCCAAAATTTCCACAGTGTGGCTTTAAAGGTGCAATGGGTAATATTTCTGAGTGCAATGGGTAATATTTGGGTGCAATGGGTAATATTTCTGGGTGCAATGGGTAATATTTCACAAGCTCCGCAGCACTGTCGCAAATTAAAGTCAACAAACAGTCAACCGGTCAGCCTCCCGTGTCTTTAGATGGTGTGTGCTTGCAGTGTTTGAGGCGGGCCGGGCAGCCTTGCTGCTCTCGATTCCCTTATAGCAGTCTTCTGAGAGAGAATGAGCGGGGCGAGTCCCGTGGGGCTTATCATGTCTGTGAGTGAATGTGTGCGCGGGGCAGCGGGCACATTCACTGTACTGAAAACACCGTCGGCCAGAGCTGACTGTATGTGTGTTGGTTTATTTTTATAGAAACCATAGGACGTGTGGTGTGTAACGTTAGTGTTTGTGGGTACTACTGAGTCATGGGCACGTTCACTACATTTAACTGCACTGAGGCGGGCTGTGTTTGTGTGTAGAAATGAACACTTGGCTGTGGGCATTTTATTACACTCATAACACCATCGGCTGTGCCCGTAATACCAGAAAATACTACACTGCTTATATGAATCTGGGTTACCTTGGAAACGTCATTTGTGTGCAGGCAAGCGTCCGCATCGGTCGAGAACCCTTCTGCTCAAGCCTGCGAGCGGAACGAAAGCTGGACCAATGTTAATCCTCATTCTGGCTTTTAATTTGTCACTCTCCCCTTTTCTTTTTTAGTTTCCTCTGATAAAACCATTGCCTTCTTCCTTGTAGCTGTTGTTCGGCCATGACGAAACATACTGACGGCAATCAAACACGAGTTGACCACTAAAGTCAGAATCTGAGGAAGTTGTGGGTGGTGGGGGAAGTGTGCCGTATGCCGTAAAGCGGTCGAATTTTGTAGTTCTTTTTGTGCTCTACAAAGTGCTAGTAAAAGCATACAGACACCTCCAGGCTACTGCAGACGTGTCATTCAACCTACTGTAAGTTGATGTACCATCTCAATTGATTTTGGTAATATATTATAAAGGTTAAAAAGTTGCAAAGTGTGGCTTTAATGCTGGACAGTATTTACCGTGAATTTTTCAAATATATAATCAAATAAGGTTTTAATTATGATTAGAAAATTAAACTGTTATAGTAACCATCACAAATTGTATTGTGGTTTATCCTCAAACCGGTAACGCCGCCTTCACACTGGCAGTTGAAATCAGCTCCGATGCGGCTGCGAAACGACCGGAAGTCATTCATTTCCTATGGAGATTCGCAGACCGCATGCGAATGGATCCGAAACGGGTCCGACCGAGTGCGGTGCGAAGAAAATCGTGTCCGTTGGTCATCCGGATGCGTTCAAAAATTTGAACTCTTGCGAAAAGCTACGGACGGTTCCTATCCGACAATTCCAGCGGAAGTTGACCGTTGCTATGGTACTGATAAACAAACCTGAATTATTAACTTTTAATAAAATAAATATTGATTTTATAACGATAATTTGTGATGTCATTTTTTATTTTCATGACTTTCTAACGTTTATAAGGGCAGTTAATACAATTAAATTGAAGGTAGACATTGAACTATTGACCACTATATCACATTTTTTAGCCGACCTGACATGTCAACGTCCTGAGCAACTTTTCTCACGCAGCATAACCCTAATCAGAGAGATCATACAGAACTGACAGAATCAAACTTTAATCTCTCCGCCATTTTTGTTCTACCCGCGTCCGACGCTTTTCACTGTGTAGTACGACGTCCGTTGGGAACGTATTGCGTATTACGGAGCTGATTTCAACTGCCAGTGTGAAGGCAGCGTAAGCGTATTAAACATACCTGATTTACAGTAAATCAAGCTTGCCACAGGAGTCCTGAAAAGGGAAGCCAAAGCATCTCGATCGCCACCAGGTGGCTGGATGTATTATTGCTCATGAATCCCCCCTTCTCCATCTAACATAATGACCTTGAGACAAACTAACCAATCAAAATTACATTTCAAATATTTTTTTTCCAAAGATGGTTTGTGACATTTTTTGTATCACGCTGATGTTAGTTCAATGGTTGGCTCTTTAAACGTACAGTATGCGATTTTTGGCCACCAGGGGTCACTCATTTAAAATAATAACAAAAGACGTATTTTGATGACGTCGGGAAAGAGCGTGGGCTCACGGGAGTTGTTGTCGCTGTCAGTGACAACCAGCTCAGCTCATGACATGACATCATCGTTTCACAAAATATATACGGCATCTCTCTGTAGATTTAGCTTGCCAAGAAGCTTTAAATGCAACCCCAATGTTTACCTGTGTCATGCTTCTCCTGTCCCAAACCCTTCTCGGGTCATATTTTTCACCCGTACGTTTGAGCTTTACTGAGCTGGCTGTAGCAGCAGAACGTGCAGGCAAAGCGTAATCGTGGTCCATAATACAGACGAATATATTTATATTACGCCCCTTCAATGAATGACCTATTTAGAATATCTTTCATACTGTATATAGGGCGCACCGGATTATAAAGCACATAAGATACTGCAGTCAAACGTTTGACTGGGTTTGCGTTATGCATCCACTATGTGCTAAGGCTAAAGGGAATGTAGTGAGTGCGCGGCGCCGGATGTGAGGCGTTTATTTAGTAAGCATGAGCGCGCTGAAGCGGGCACGTACATACGCAGCATGACTCGTATGAGTATTCAATGTGCGCGGCTCGCTAACAGCAACAGCTGGCTGATTTGAATGAGACGACCTGGTGACGCGCGAGCAGCACCGGGGAGAGTGAGCGCTCGTGAGCCGGCACGTGATTTACACACATAAAAATACGTACAACTTTTTTTTCTTCGTCATTTTCTTTGCTTTATTGGCGGTAGTCCAGTGTTCCCCTTTGTGTTTGGCGGTTTCGCCGGGTTCCGCAAGGAAGTTAGAGAAAATCGAGGAGTCAAAGGTTATATGACGCCATAGACGGGCGACGAAACGGAAATAGAGAAACGTCCCGTGTCTTCGAATTAAACTATACATTTCTCCGTATTTTAAAGTTGGTGGAAACTGTCAGGATAATGTAAGTACACATCTAATATAAATATATAACATAGATATTGTGGCTTTAAATAAGTTTGGTTTTTGCTTGTTATTTGATACTATAGAAACGGGGATATGACGTCATGATTGACAGCTGATATTCTCTGAGTGAAGTAGTCACTGAGGCACCAACAGACTTTTCTTATAAGTCTTTTATAAGTTTCATAACTGTTTATTTAACACCTACATAAACTGTAGTTAATAACCCTTGTAAATATGACCTCTAGTGAGGGTTGGGAAACACTGCTGTAGAGAGTAAGCCTCACTGTCAGGATTCCCCTGCCAGTGCATTATTTGCACCAATTGAACCTTAAGCAGCAAACAGGTGCCTGGTACTAGCTGCTCTACAGCACGTTCTCTTCCTCTCATATTTCCTCTGACTCTTAATTTTTTGATCTATATGCTGTTAGACAGGTATCAGGTTGTCAGTTATGTCTTGGATCAGCAGGTTATTCCTGTTCCTAATTCTCTCATTTAATTAAATTAACTAAAGAATGTAGAAGATGGACACACTAAAACAGCCTCACATACTTAGAAAATGTAAAATAAAGAAATAAATAATGCCACGGTGAAAATGTACAAGTGAACATCAAACATATTTAGCCTACTACTATTAGAGATATAGTATAAGCCACAGCAAAAAAATGGCTGCCCACTGCTTTGTGTGTGTGTGTGTGTGTGTGTGTTCACTACTCGCTGCTCCTTATGTATGTGCACTATCTTGGATGAGTTAAATTAGTAGAGTATAGGTTACCATACTTGGCCTTTACATGTTACATAAATGGCTTGTACTTTTAAAATGGTTAGGAATGGTTGCATCATAGTTTTGCAACAGACTATAAAACAAAACACAAAGAAAAAAACTCACGTCTGTCATGGGTGAAAGGGTCACTGAACTGATCTTTCCCGACAGCAAATGGTTTTGCTAAAGTGCTGACCGCTGCCAGAATATGTTGCACTCCCCCATGTGAAGTAAGTGTAACTGTGCTCTGGCTCCTCCTATGGTATCCTAAACGTCTGCCTAAAATCCACCATAAAGAGGAAGTGCAGTAATTGCTCTCTTTGAAATCCGCACTGGTGGACTTGTTGCTGCCGAGGTAAGAGACTCATTGCATGTGTAGAATAGTTGAACGTTTCTTTGGAGTGCACACTATGCACTATGACAGCTGAGAATAAAGTCTTGTTCTGTGCTGGCTCAGGACTGCGTAACTCTAAGATCAAGATGATCTACTGGATGCTCTCCCAGTTAATATAATTTATACTGGATATCATCATTACTCTCAAATACAGAGTTAATTAAAATGCCTAAAATAAGGCAAACAAGAGCCAGTTTATGTAATTATTTCAATTATTTTATAATGTTATTTGATGCTTAAAGTATTAGTCTCTACATTTCATCCATATTTATATAATTGAGATCAACTGTATTTTTAATGATATTATACTGTATAAATACTAAACTTATGAATTATTTTTGGCAGGCATTGCAAAAAATATATATTTTTTTCTGTTGGCAAATAAAGGTCAATGCACTAAACTACAATGGCAAATATGAATAACCTGTGGAATCCAGCAGCTTTAAAAGATAATGCCTATATATCAAAACGAAGTATTAGAAAGATTCTCATCAGCAAGAGGCATTATCTGCCTAAGGAGAGTAACATTGCTGACACCATGAAAATGAGTCTTAATCTACATACTGAAGAGGATATCAGCACTTCTACTTGTTGTGATGAAAGAAAAAACAATAAGACAAGAATCCAAGAGATGATTACTAAGAATTCAATAACTGAAGCTTCATGCCACCTTCATGTGAAAAGATCCCCTGGAAAGGAAAGCAGAGTGGATGAAGCTGACGTGGAGGCTGAGTCTGCATCTGATCATAATTCCCAACTGAATCATGAGAGCTTGGAAGCGACCAGCATCACCAACGCAAAAGTGAAACAGGAGATGGATATCACTACTCCATGTGAACTGGCAACGGTTCCAAGAAATCAGCACGAAGCTGCGGCGGACGAATGTGAGTTGGAGGGAAATGTAGCGGACAACCTGAAATCTTCACAGAAGCAGGTTTTAAAAAATCAGGTAGTGTTTGCGACCCTTAAGAAGCGAGGAATGGAGGGAAGCACGGAAAACCGTCCACACAAGTGCACTTACTGCAACTGGGCTTTTAAAAAGTCCAGCAACCTGTTGAGCCACATCGATACTCACCGCGGTCTTAAACCGCACGTTTGTGACTTGTGCGGGAAGGCCTACTCGCACCAGGGGACTCTGCAGCAGCACAAGCGGCTACACACGGGCGAAAGACCTTACCAGTGCCCGTTTTGTGAGAAAAACTACATTTGGTCCTCTGACTTCCGCAAACACATCCGAACGCACACCGGAGAAAAGCCATACATCTGCGAGGAATGCGGCAAGGACTTTGTGCGCTCCTCTGACCTGCGGAAACACGAGCGCAACATGCACACCAACAACAAGCCGTTCCTCTGCAAGAAATGCGGCAAAACCTTCAACAAACCCCTGTCTCTTCTCCGCCACGAGCGTACGCATTTGGGCGAGAGGCCATTTGTTTGTCCGGAGTGCGGGAAGGCGTTTGCCCTGGCCAGTCGCATGACAGAGCACAGGAAAATCCACAGCGGAGTGCGTCCCTACACCTGCTCTATTTGCTCCAAAGGTTTCACTAAGTCCTCAAATCTCGCCGAACATCTCACAGTTCACAGTGGAGTGCGGCCACACAAGTGCTCAGAATGTGGGGTTGCATTCGCCATGGCGTCCCGACTGGTGCGACACCAGCGTATTCACGCAGCTGTGCAGTCTTACTGCTGCCAGCGGTGTGATATGTCGTTTGGCCACCTTGCAGCACTCAAGAGGCACGAGAAGCAGCATGGGGAAGGCATGATCTTTGTATGTGGGCAGTGCAGTAAATCTTTCCCTCAGGATTCCCTGCTCACAGAACACTTGCAGAGCCACGCTAATGCTAAAACTTGCGTTCCTACCCATTTCACACTGAAGTAACTGGAAGTTTGTAAGTTAGCCTGGGTTATTTTCTCTATCTATCTATCTATCTATCTATCTATCTATCTATCTATCTATCTATCTATCTATCTATCTATCTATCTATCTATCTATCTATCTATCTCTCTCTCTCTCTCTATCTATCTATCTATCTATCTATCTATCTATCTATCTATCTATCTATCTATCTATCTATTTATTTATTTATTTGTCTGTCTGTCACAATTCAGCCATAACAACAGATATATTTAGCTAGAATTTAAAAACAATTTAAAATCTATTTTTAAAAGTGTTAAATGCAGGGAATGATGGGGACCGCTGTCGAAAGGCTTGGATTTCAAGTAAATCACTGCGTAAATTCCTAGCAAAAAAAACACTGTAAACACACGGGTGAATCATTTGTAACATGTAAATGGCACTTGATGGCCTCTTGTCGACCAAGGCAGACTGTGTGAGAAACGGAAAGTAAGGTGGAATATGTTGAATTCTCAGTGGAGTGTGCTAAAGCTTTAAGTTTCAAGATATGTTGTTAAAAGCTATAAGATATTTGAAGAGTTCAGATGCAAAAGCCTCTAAATGCCATTTGAAATTTTCTTCTAAAATGACATTTTTTATCAAGCTTGTATTTTTAAGTTCATTAATTTCACTTAAATGACAATTAATAGGTAATCTTCATTGCCATTTAAGTGAAATTACTGAACTTAAATATACAAGCCTGGTAAAAAATTATCATTTTAGAAGAAAATTTCAAATGGCACTTAGAGGCTTTTGCATCTGAACTCTTCATTTCTATGTGATATAGTACTATTTTTTGGTTTGAAATGTATGCAGCAGGGAAACATGTATATTAATGTTGGTACATGTTATATGATGAATTTAATAATTATAAAACTGTTACCTCTTCTTTTGTGCTGCTAAAATCACTGACTTAAATGAGATTATGTGTTGTATGATATTGAACATGAATGTAATTACCATTACAAATAAAATAAAAAAAATTTTCTTCATTACAAAATGTCACACAAGACAGACTAAATAAAATCGAGTATTATTTAGGATTCATGTCATTTTTTATGTGTGAAATTTATGTGTGTTTTCGGAGACACAAGATGGTATTGGAAAAGTGATTTATTCCTGTTGTTGGATCTGTATGTCTCTCTTGAGGACTCGAGACCTAATTCCCCGAGTGCCACTTCTGGTAACATTTGTCGCTTTGCTGCCAGACCTGCTCACTCATGGTAAATGAAGATGGTATTCATCTTGTCAAATTCCACTGTCCTGCTTTGCAACAAGAGATGTTGGCTCATATTTCCATGGTTTTAGTAGTAATTTATAGGACTATGTATATTTTAGTCATTCATAAAAATGCATTGATGTATAGAAATACAATTGATTTTTTATTGGAAAGTTTTACAACAATTTTGAATACAGTTTTGGAAGAGATACTGAGTAAACAACTTAAAACATCAATATCTCTCCCTCTGGGATAAATCAAGGCTGTGGCCCAATGGGGCCACCTGTTCATGTCCGGCTCTCTATCCCAAACATGAATTGTGAAAAAACACATAGATGATTCAAATAATTTTGCATGTACTGAGGTGGGAAAGAGGGGGAGGTGTTATGTGTTATACAATTTACTGACATTGCCAACTGTGGTGACATTTTAAGTTCATGTTTCCATGGGTCACAGCACCTTTGCTCAGCACCCATTCCATCATGTTCCCGGCCCCACAGGGCATAACACAAATCCCAAGAGTCAGCATAGGGAGCTGTGCTTCAGCTGTTCAACAGCTTCATTGAAAGATGAAAGGACACCAGGCCCTTACAGATTATTTCAAGAACCCTATGTCCTCAATGTATTTCTGTAACCACAGATGCTACTGTATATGAAGATACAGACACTCCACTGACCCTCTCCAGAGGAACTGCATGGGTTTGCCTGAGAGATCCCTTAGTCATGTAATCACTGGGCTGGAACCCAAAAGTGCATCCTTTCTACAGCTGATGATTATTCTTCAGTGTAGATATCCATTATGAACCCTATTAACAAAACAATAAAATCTGAATATTTCCATGACAGCTATGGTGTATATATGTACATTTATCAGGATGTTTACCTGTGACATGTAGCCTTGATTCTGATTCACGGGTCCAGAAAATTTTGTCCTGTAATGAAGAGACAAACGCGCTTTGAAAACTTTGAAACCTTTAATTTGCACAAAATACTGCAGATATGTTAGTCAAACATTAATAATACATATTCCAGATAATAACACATATTGGCCACCAAATCTGTTGGTAAACTTTAATTTTTAATTTTTTAACTTTATAGTGCTGCCAAATCTGATGTTAATAAATCAGATCTAACATAAAAGTTTTTGTTTATACATGTGAGTATATATATATATATATATATATATATATGTGTGTGTGTGTGCGTGTGTGTATGCGTGCGCACCCATTTACTGTATGCATAAAAATATATTTCATGAGATCGCACTAACAAATAAGTCAGAATAAATGCATATTTGGCATGCTGTCCGTGGAGAGGGCTCCGGGTTAGGTATTCGGCCCGGACCCAGAGTACTCCCCCCATATTCCTGGCTGTGAAAGAACAAGCCAAGAGTGAGGAGTCGGGGTCGTGGAGGACGGATGCTGAAACTGTCAAGGAATGTTTGGTGAGTGGACAGAGTGACTGACCTAACCCTAACCTACTGTAACTCTATATATATATACATATATACATACAGTATATATGTGCTTCCTCGCATGCTGATGGAGTCGACATGATAATTGTTTGATGACAAGTTGATTACAATGATTGTTTGAACGTGCTCCTCCTGAACTTTGTTTATAAAAGATCATGGGCCCTATCTTGTACCCGGCGCAAATGACTTTGTACACTAATGCATGCTGTATAATTCCTATTTTGCATCTGCGCAAAGCAGGCTTTTCCCTCCACAGACGCACATCAGTAAACTAGGAAATGTACTTGCACTCCCTGGGCAGGTCGGTGCAAAAAGGAGGCGTGTTTCGGCCTAGTGGTATTTTGCAGTTCCAGAAAACCTAGTCTAAAGTCAGTTGCGCATTGTTCATAATGCTATTTTAAGCACACATGGTTGGCCATTATGTAGTGGGTGCACAACATGTATACACTTTGATTCTCTCATCAACACAGATGCAGCAGTTTTTATTTTTGCAAATCATAAATTATAACGAGGAAAATTTTTACACATGACGGAAATCATTGTGGTATCCACGAAGATGTAAAAATTGAGGCCTAAATCTAGTTAACATATTTACCCAAATTTTTCCAGGCTAATTGTAGTAATGGCGGATCAGACCTGTTTGCCCAATAGTGGCAAGACACATATGTATATAAGGACATCTGACAAGTCTGTCAAGAACCAGGAAAAAAAAAATCTTCCATCCCCATACAACGTCACTTCTCTGTTTCATTGCCTTGACAAGAACGTCAGTCTCCTCGGCTGTGAACGTTCCTTGCGGGTGCCTGGTGAATTCGCCATAATAATAACAATCTGCCATGCAACATGCACACCTGCTCTTAAAGGGTATGTTGGATGATGCTCTGATTCGTTTATTTCACGTTAGGCCCAAACCACACATTTCAACCACGCTATTTCAGACCAACCTCTTTTAACTTGCGTCAGGCATAACGCACCTCCTCACGCACAAACAGACAATATTTGTCAGTTACTGACTCGTTTCGGTCAGGGGACAAAACTTCCTTATGGCGTCCTTCTGTAACCAATGGGGATGTTAGCTGCTGCCACATCCGTGATCCCCTTGGGCTTGCTTCACCTCAGGCCTCTTCAGAGGTGGAGCAACAGCTTATGGTTAGATTCAGCAAGATTCAGATTCAGCATTGCCATTGCATGATTGTCATTTCACCTGCCTGTGTCCCTGTATTGAAACCCTGGAAAAAAGTAACATTTCTGAAAGCCGGTGTGTCTCTAGGGGTGGTGTCCTCCCATCGGGAAGTGATCATGACCGATGCATCACTAATAAGATGAGGGGCAACGTGAAACAACAGGGGAATTGGTGGTCACTGGTCACCCAGGGAGGCCTTAGAAAACATATCAACATCCTGGAGTTGAAGGCAGTGTACTTATCTCTACAACACTTCTTACCAAACCTGATGGGTCGTCATGTGCTTGTCCGGTCTGACAACACGTCAACGGTCTTTCATTTGAATCATCAGGGCGGCACCAGGTCTCTTGCGTCTTTACTAACTTGAGATCCTTGCATGGTCTCAGGGCCAGCTCACCTCATTAAGGGCAGTTCATCTTCCGGGTTTGGAAGAGAGGCGATCAAGACCAAGTGGCGAATGCTCTGTCCAGGGACCTGCTGCTCCAGGGGTAATGGAGACTTTACCCGGATGTGGTACAGTTGATGAAAAAAGTTTTTTTATTGCAAATGAACAAAAAAGTAACACATACAAGGTAAAAAATCAGTGACACATCTACAAAACAGAAGGAAAAAAACCCCACAAACAGAAAAATACAAAACAGCCTCACACAGTCAGACAAAGTAGGCACATGAGATCCTTTCTGTGACGCATATTATTCGGTATTATCAGTATAGTTCTAAGGGATATAATAGTGACTTTAAGAAACACAACAATAATATATTAATATATTAGTGGTGGTAGTATCAATGATACGTGTTCATAATGATAATATTAATGACAACAATAACTCTGGCTCTAGCAATCTACAACAATAGTGACAACAATAGTACGACAATAACAATACATTTAGCTTTACTGTACATTTGCTCTAGACTCTAGGTCAGGGGGCTGATCCAAAACTTCCATTGAGTACAACCAACAGACCCACCAGACACAGACATCTCCCTTCGATTCAATAACACGATTCCCCTCCACCGCCACCAGCGACACCCAATCCCCGTAGTTAAGCTTCTGAGCTCCATTGAGTTTTCCTTTTAAAAAGTATGCCGGGACACCACAACAGACACCTCCAAACCAAGCTCCCCCAGTCTGTTTGTGACCTGACATAGCCAAGTATTATGGGTGGTTGGTCCCATTTTTTATTTTTATTTTTTTTCCCCATCCTTCCATGGTTTGGACCAAGGTGTACACTGGTTAGCTCCCCAGCCAAAGACACCAGACCCAACCCAGGTATCAATTCAATAGAATTATTTTACCTGAGGGAGGGGCTTGGTAGTACAGTTGATTTGATGATGGTTTGGCAAGGCAGAGGTTTACCTGTTTGCATCGGAAATGACCACTGGGTGGCCATCCAGGCTATGGTTTCATTTCCTTCAGAGTCTGTTACAAGGTGAACCATGGCAGCTCCCACCAGACGGGACGTTCTTTCTCAAATGCACGGCCGTGTTCGGCACCCAGATCCAACTCATCTTCAGCTCTGGGTTTGGCCCTTGGGTCCAGATCACAGTTAATGGATTGTGAACCAGCTATAGTGAAAACTTTCGGCAACGCTAGAGCTCCTTCGACACGACAACTATATACTGCTCGTTGGAGGATATTTTCTTCTTGGTGTGGGGATCAAGGAATTGACCCAGTTCACTGTACTGTGTGGACAGTTTTGAGTTTCTTGCAGCATCTATTTGATGAAAAAAGGGCTGCCTCTACTTTAAAAGTTTATGTTGCTGCCATATCTGCTTATCATGACCCGGTTGCTGGTGCTTCCCTTGGGTCTCATAACCTTGTTTGTAGTTTTCTGAAGGAAGCGAGGTGTTTAAAGCCCATTCGTTCTAGTCCCTTTCCTGTGTGGGACTTACTGCTTGTTCTAAAGTCCCTTTGTACACTACCATTTAAGTTCTTAGCTGTTGCAGATATTAAGTGGTTGTCCTTAAAAGTGTCTTTTTGTTGGCCGTTGCTTCCACTAAACGCATTGGTGAACCTCATGCCTTGTCAGTGAGTAAATTGTGTTTATGCTGGTTAACAGACCATTCTAGGGCCATTCTTCAGCCTAATCTTCAGCCTAATTCTCCCTAAAGTTTTGTTACCACAATTTGTGAATCAGTCTATTCATCTGGCTGCTTTTCAGCCACCTCTCAATCACACAGATACAGATGGAGGAGGTGTTATCTTCTGTGTCCTGTACGAGCTTTAAAGTGCTACGTTAAGTCTTCCCGCTTTAGACAGATGGATCAGTTATTTGTCTGTTATGGTGAGGTACGCAAGGGTGCACATTTGTCCAAACAGAGATTATCACGCTGGATTGTTGAGACGATAAAGTTGGCGTGTAAAAAAATTCATCAGCCCTTACTTGTCACTCCACTAGGTGTTACTTGTCATTCCACTACGGTTGTGTCTTCGTCTTGGGCCACTTTATGGGGAGTTCCCTTGGCGGATATCTGTGAAACTGCTACCTGGTGTTCTCCAGGTACCTTCGCACGATTCGACAAGGTTAACGTCGCTGCTTCCCATGATGTGAACTCTGAAGTCCTCCTGGAGCAACCCTGATGTTTGCAGGTGGGTAGCATTCCTCATGACCATGTTGATATGCATCATCCACTTGATGCTTGTGCCTCTGGCGGTCAGTAGGAATGAAACTAAATGCTAGTTACATATGTAACTGGTTCTATGAATTCCAGATGACTGCCAGAGTCCCTCGTCACAGGAAATACGTGAGAAAGCATTCTGAGGCTGGGCACCGAGTCGCTGTGGTTTATATCCTCGCGTCTCAATCTGCATCATGACATGACTTGGTTGTTATATTCTTCTTGATCTATCTAGCTGGCGCAGCGATTATCCACTAGTGCTTTGTTCTGCCTCTGGCAGTCATCCGTAATTCACAGAACCACAGTTACATACGTAACTGGTGTTTTCTTAACTCATTTTTTGTATTTGTATTTGCACTTGTTTTTTTTTTTTTGTTTTTTTTTCAAATCTGCAATTTGCATGATTTTATTGACGCCGGTGGCCCGGCGCAACAATAGGTTTAAGATCTTTTCAGTTCTTCAGGAAACATTCAGACAGTAGGCGTTTCTCAATGTCAAGGAAGGATCCTCGGAAGCCGGAATTTCGAGGATGCTACGTCATCGACGTCCGTCGAAGGACTGTTCCAATGTCGAGGATCCTCAGAATTTCAACCAAGGACTGAGTCCTTCGTTCGGAAAATATCCCATACACAGGAAAGGATGCATATGTGTAGCCTTCGCGCTCTTAAATCACCCACAATCCTATGCGCAAGCTTTGCTATCTTGTTCAAAAAATAAAAATGTCAACCGTTAGCGGAGTCGGAGTGATAACGACAGTATGCTTTCAAATGTAAGCAAGTATAATTTCAGTTTAGCCATTTATTTAATGTTTGGTAAACTATTTAACATATCGGCTCAAATTTGCTGAGGGGATTTAAATCTGTTCCCTTTTACTGGTGATTAACTTTTTAATTTTTACTTCATATAACGTTATAGCCTTTTTTGTTGGTCACATATTTTACCATTGCATGTGTTTTAACAGCTAGATCATGTTGCTATGGACGTAGTGCTAGTTCTGTTCACTCCGGTAATATAATCGTTTTTGAATGAATAAACTCCTTTTTAAATAAATATTTTGTGTCAAATTATTGATTTATTTGGTAGGTAGCCGTTTGGTAGGTACAACCCCTTCAGGCTGATTCAATCAAGACCCCTCTGCTTTAGAGTTTGCGGGGTTGTATTCACTACAACAACCGCCTGGTACATTATCCCTTATACTTTATTTATTTATTTATTTCTATGAGGAGACAAAGACAAAATAAGGACTGCCAACAAACAGTGCAGTACACCAGCACTATGATTTGACGTGCACTTGCTAGCCTGTTCCATTTACGTGTTCTCCGAATGATAAAGAGGACCCTTGCCTAGCCTCTGAAGGAAATGACTTGGAAGGACCCGTCCTGCCAAGGAAGTATCCTTGACATTGAGAAACACCTAGAGTTTTGCTTCAGTTTGAAACCAGATAAACTTCATGTATATGCATTACAAATGTAAGGCGGAATACCTCAGCAAGTGCTTTGACTCGGCACATAAATATCTATGGACTCTGCATAGTAATATCATCACTCCAGTAAGGGAGAGGGAGAGGGAGAGATTATTTTTCACGAGTGATGATTACTGCGCCAAGTCGAAGTGCTTCCAAGCACTTGCTGTGGTATTCCGCCATACCACTTTACTCGGTTAGAAAAACGCAACGTTTTATTTTGTATCACCATTATTGGTCAAGTAACACTACTCATGTACTGTATCTGTATTTAAATAGGGAAAACGTGGAGGTGTTTGGTCGCTTCTCTGCTTGGATCCTAATGAATGAACTGGGCTAAGTGAAGTGCTATCAAAGTCTCTCACACACCAGAGTGATTAAGTGCACGCACTGGGAAGAGAGAGGTATGCATCAACTCGTCTTAGTTAAGAGAATTAGTGAATTGTTAGGATACCACTTATTAATTTATGAATGTATAATCATGTTTTGTACATGATTAGTTAATCATTAACTAAAAAAATAATAAATTAATTATAACTGAATTAAAACAATCATAAAATGTTAGCATATCACATATTAATCTTTTATGAATGTATAGTCTTGTTTCGTAAATGATTAGTAATCATTAACTAAAAAAACGTATTAATTAAATTATAACTAAATTAAAATATTCATAAAATGTTAACATCACATATTAATCATTTATGGATGTATAGTTATGTTTTGTAAATTTTTAGTTCATCATTAACTAATAACAGTCTCAAAACTCAGTTGCTGAGTCAGTGATGCCAAAACCAGGCAGATGTACAGATGTTCTTCACTCACCAGCACTTCTAGAAAAGGGACCCACTGAATTGAGGCTGTGAAGTCTTGGGGATGGGTGGAGGAGGAGAAGTGAAAGGAAAGTTGGTTGATGACTCCTTACAGGAAAGACCAAAATTTAGTTACTTGACTGCAAACAAGGAAATGAAAACAAAGCTGTCACTGTCATTTGTGCAAATGCTTTTTAGTTGAATAGTTGAAATAAAGTCGTTATTTTTGCAGTTTTTTGCGCACAAAAAGTTTTCTCGTCACTTGATAAAGTTAAGATTGAGCCACTGTAGTCATGTGGACTATTATAACAATGTCTTTCATAGCTTTTCGAGGCCAGCAAGTTTCAATTCCTCAAGAAGCCTACGAACAAGTATGCAGGAGAGATCCAGCTCTCAGATTTAATCAAAAATATCTTAATTTTTGTTCCGAAGATGAAAAGAAGGTCTTACGTGGTTGGAACAACATGAGGGTGAGTAAATACTGACAGAATTTTCATTTTTGGGTGAACTAACCCTTTAACTAATCAATCTTTCTAACTAAACTATCTTTCTAACTAATCTATATTTCTTTCTTTCTAACTAATCTATAAGTATGTATCTTTCTTTCTAACCAATTTATCTTTCTCTCTTTCTTTCTAAATAATCTTTGTTTCTTTCTTCATCTTTCTAATTTTTCTCTTTCTTTCTTTCTTTCTTTCTTTCTTTCTTTCTTTCTTTCTTTCTTTCTTTCTTTCTTTCTTTCTTTCTTTCTTTCTTTCTTTCTTTCTTTCTTTCTTACTAATTTTTCTTTCACTCTAACAAATCTTTCTTTCTTTCTAACTAATCTTTGTTTCTTTTTAATTAATTTCTTTCTTTCCTTCTTTCTTTCTAACTAATCTATCTTTCTTTCTAACTAATCTTTATTTATGTATATTTATTTCTAACCTATTGATCTATCTATCTTTCTTTCTAAATAATCTTTGATTGTTTGTTTTTTTCTTTCTTTGTCTTTCTAATTTTTCTTTCTTTCTTTCTTTCTTTCTTTCTGATTAAATTATTTCTTTCTAACTAAACTTTCTTTCTTTCTAACTAATCTTTCTGTCTTTCTTTCTTTCTTTCTTTCTTTCTTTCTAATCTTTTTTCTTTCTAACGAATCTTTTAAATAATAATTTAATACAATAAGGATGAACATGTCATAAAAAACTTTGTTCTGATTTAAATTTCTTTTATCATAAACTATCCAAGACTGTTATTTTATGATCACTTTATGGGAAACGTAAAGGTGTCTACCCTTGTGGTAGGATTGGGTTCTGAGATTTGTTCTATTGGGTCTTCTTTAGGCTTGGACTTGAACCAGCCACTGAACCATCCAGGCTTAGAGCTCTGTTCAAAAAAAAAAAAAATACAAGAATAATAATACTAAATACATACAAGATCAAAAAGTAAAGAGGTAATCGTGTAAACATTTGATGTAATCTATACCGTAGCTGATGGCGTGTTGGCCTCTCTTTTGTTGTCCTCACTTGGATTTGTCCCAGACTGATTAACACTCTCAACTACAGCGTCATTTTCAGCAGCACCCTGCTTGAATTGTAAATAAAACATTGACAATTACAGACCAACATATGAAACACACACAAACACACACACATGTACAATTAAACTGCATAGAGGTGATGTTTGTAATTTTTCCCCAAGATTGATCAGTCTTTCAAATAAAAAAAGGATCACTGAAATAGATCTATTTGTATTTCATTTTCTCACCATTATTGCATCAGCAGAAAAGTCACCACCTTAGAAAAAGAAAATTTTAAAATAACATTAACAAAATAAATATCACGAATCAGTATTTCAAATATGTTCAACACTGTTCAAAAGTTTGGGGTAGGTAAGATTAAAAAAATAATAATTAAAGTGTATTATGCCCACGAAGGCTGCATTTATTTGATCAAGTATACAGTAAAAACAGTAATATTGTAACTGTTGTATTGTAAAATAACTGTATAAATTCAAATGATATTTTATATGATAATTTGAAACTCAAGAAACATTCCTTAATTATCAATGTTGAAAACAGTTGTGCTGCCTAATATTTTTGTGGAAACCGTTATATACGTATATTTTCTGGATTCTTTGATAACAGAAAGTTAATAATAACAGCATTTCTTTGACATAGAAATATTTTGTAACATTATAAATGTCTTTACTGTCAATTTTGATCAATGTAATAGTATTAATTTCTGTATTAATTTATGGATGCAGTATTAATTTCTTTAAAAAACAACTTTTGAACGGAGTGTACATATACATTAGTGTAGTGTACATTCCATGAGATCATTGAAGAATTGTATATAAGGGTACATTTACACGACAACAATGTTTTTCCTTTGCGTTTTTTTTTCCGCATACAACGCATGCGATATGTTATGGCGCCGTTTTATGCATAAACAATATTTATATTTATTATTTATATATAAACAATATAAATGTAAGCCAGAGGAGAACTGGCCCCCGACTGAGCCTGGGTTCTCCCAAGGTTTTTTCTCCATCCAATCTGATGGAGTTTTGGTTCCTTGCCACTGTCGCCTTGCTTTTGGCTTGCTCAGTTGGGGTTATTTAGTGTTTAGCAGTATTATTGATCTGTGTTGTACTACTTTCATGTTATCACTGTGAAGCTGCTTTGATACAATCTGTATTGTGAAAAGCGCTATATTAATAAATGTGACTTGACTTGACTTTACACCGTTATCAAAACGTTGATAACGTTGACGAACAGATTCCTGTTCAAACGGATCCACCGAAATGACTAAAAACAATGTATTATGCATGTCAGGCCAGCCCCAAAAACATATCATACTGATTCCATAGTAATCTTAACCTGTATTACTGTAGCTTTTTGGAGGTGAAGTGTAAGCAGCAGTGTAACTGTGAAAGGTATCATGTTTACTGCTGCTATCAATATTAGCGTGGCTTTGGTCTATTGAAACTGGTGGAGGCCCAAACATTTCCATAGGGAAGACTGGGGGCAGCGTCACTGGTTGCTGGGTCGGGTAGAGTGGCACTGGGGCAACCGTCCTAGGAGCCTGTTCTTCAGAAGAAAGGCACCCTGGTGAGTAAGACTCCTGAAACCGGCCATCAGTGTGTGGTATAATGTATTGAGATGGGTCTGAGGGATCATTTTCAGTGCTAGCATGGTTAACTGCCTCTGTCTGGGAACCTACAGAGAAGCCAAGAGACAAAACACATTATTTTTTTTTGCAGCATACTGACAAACTGAAAATACAGGAAACACTAAGTAGTTTTATTGTGACCTAGTGGCTCAAAGGGCAACATCTTGGTCACATACTCTGCAAAAATCTCTGGTATTTGTTTGTAACCTGAACACTTGTTGCTGTCCTCATGAGTCCAAGTAGTCTCCTCGACTGGTGACTGGTGTTTCTCTCTACAGTAGTTCCCCACCTAAGCAAATAAATAGGTCACTGACGGTGGAACCAGTGGAAAGGTCATCATATAGATCATTAAGGACAGTGCCAGTTCTACAAGATGTCTGAGGACCTATTTATACCCAGAATTACATTAATATCAAATGATCAGAGGGTTAGCTCTAAATACGGGTATGATCAGGGTCAAAAACATTGTCACTTAATCCAAGTTCAGAGGTAAACATAAACAGTTGACACCACATAACCTTTGCAGTATAAATACAAATGTGTCCTAATGTGCCCTGGACAACTGTGGAAGTCCAACTCACAAAACAAAGTGAAAATCATGTAAGGAATACACACATTTATGTGAAATTCAGTTAATATGTTATATTTTACCTAAAATTATATTAATATACGTGTATTACATTTTCTATGTTTTCTCGTAGTTTTATATACTTTTTTGTGATATACATTTTTAATATATATAATGAAATTAAAATGCATTTATTTGGGAAAAGCACATTTGGGAGCTGTTCTGCATGTTATCAACTGTACTGTATATGGTCACAAAACCGTGGTCTCTTTGAAATCCAATAACAAGTGGTCACAGGAGATGCTTTAAAAATAGGTGTAAACTTCTATCTGTTTTTGCTGACAACTTGTGACCGTATTACCCGAGACAGATGTCAATACTAGGTTAATAAAAGTCAGTAGGTTATACAAAGGTAAAATGGCACTGTGGTCTATACATTGAGTTCCAAATGGTCTTCCCATAGACAAAAAAATCTTAAAGTGGACTAATAACTATCATATATACAGTATATAGTGTACAGACATTGGGTTTACCAGCATGTTCTGGTGTCTGCAGCGAATCTGCACCAGCCAATCAGGGTCCAGAAAAGGCTGACTGACACCTGTCTCACTGAGCTGTGCCTCGGAGAACTTCAGTCTGTCCACTATCTGTGTTAGCAAACAGACAGATCACAAAACAGGCACACACATTTCGATGCATACACAAAATGAACAAAAAACTACAGGATTAGTTTTTAGTACTGTATGTACAGGTGCGTTACTTTAATAAGCTCCCCAAGCAGCACTAAATGGGGTTCCTCTATCCTGAGCAGAGCTTTTGCCACCACCTCACAGTAGTGGAAGGCTTGCGAAAACAGACCACATTCCAGCAACCGGCATGCATACAGGAATTTATACACCTACACAGAGCACAACACAATATGCAATTTGTAAATCACATAATCACCCACTGTATCATTGTACATCAACATATAAAGGTGAAACAGTAATGTAATCAGACTGTGTAAAAGAGTGACCTATGGTGTGACAGTTATCTAGATAACTTTAAATCAAATGTATTTATTTATTTACAAACCTTCCCTTTATAAAGGGAAAAAAATGGCCCTAAAATCAACTTAAGGTGTGAAGTTGTTAAGGTGTTAAGGTTTCTCCCTTCATGGAAAAGTTGTGACTGCAGTCTAAGTGGAAGAGAGGGGTTAACACAGAGGGAGGTTAAATGCCTCAAGGGGTACGCTACTTTAAAAAGTTTGGGAAGCACTTCTGTAGATAATGTGTGAATTGTACCTGAAAAGCAGGAATGATAAATTCAGCATTTCCAAGCCTTTGACAGTACTCAAACAGTTCAGTACAGCGAATGGCAGAGATGTGACAGAACTTGGAAAACTGTACACTGCAATCAAAAGATTAAATGTAAAAGGCATTTAAATTCAGATCAGGAATGCAGTCATTCAGATATGTTTACACTGAATCTTCACCTTTGCTTGCTGCCCAGAAGCACCAGGCGCTCAGAACTGTTTTTGTACCAGCCAAATGGACATTGGGCTATGAGGTAGCAGATTTGGGAGGCATACAGCATATTCCTGGAGGCTGAGAAGAAAACATATTTAAAGTCAAGATCTACTTTAAGAATAATTTTATAATATATAATAACATACAAGAATGGTTATTTCAAGAAACTGGACTGGACATTACCTAGGGTATCACCCATGGTGATGATGGACCTGTGATGTATGATCGGGTCTGCCGTCTCATTGGACAGCATAATAGCTAAGTGTGGTTTCCACTCTCCCCACTTCTCACAACTCCAGGACTGCAAAGAATAGAGGAAAACATCAAGAAAACATTTAGAAGAGAAGGTCAAAGGATGATTTAGATGAAAAGAATGAAGGTTTTTCATGAGGCGTGACTAGAGGTTTCTGTTTTGCACCTCTGCTTAATGGAAAAATTCATTAAAAATTTAAATATAATTATTCTATCACCATCACATCATTCTTAATCAATATGCTATTAGTTTTTCACTGAAACATATCCTAAGAGATATTTTCATTTTCAATATCACATCAATTTAATGTATCCTTTAACGAAAGTATTAATTTCTTTAAAGCAAACCTTCCTTGACCCTAAAACTTTTAATGGTAGTGTATTTCAAATCCATTCCATAGATTTGCAAAAATCCAGCCATTGAAAATCATAAAAAAATTGTTACTTGAAATAAAATAAATATTAACTAAAAACAAAATGTATAATAAAAATGTACTTACTTTATTTTAGCTAGTTGTAACAGTAGCAACATTTTTTATTTTCATTTAGTTTAACTTGATCACTAAAATTGAAATAAAAATAGTTTATCAACTATAAACTAAGTCAGGACCAATGAAGATTACCATGGAAACCGCTGGAATCCTCCCAGAGAGCAGCTGGAAGACAGTTTGCAGTGGGTCACTCGGAGCCAGGCTGCCTGTAAATCTTTCAAACACATAAATATTCAGTCAGCTATATAGAGATGCACCGATTGCAATTTTCTTGGCTTATTCTTTGGTGTGAGAGACCCGGGTTCGAATCCACTGTGAGACACTAATATGTCCCTGAGCAAGACACTTAACCCCTAGTTTCTCCAGAAGCGTACGACCTCTGACATATCATATAGCAATTTTCACTTTGGATAAAAGTGTCAGCTAAATGAATAAATGCAAATGTAAATGTTATTCTGATTTCTGATTTTTTAAGTATGACCTGCCAATACCAATTTTTGCCGATTCTGATTTAATTTCTGAGAAATATAAATTAACAGCATATACAAACAAAAATCTGCTCTTAAAGTAAATAAACAAATTGAAAACAACAGTACAAATAAAATGCATGGCTTTATGTTTTCAGGTGGGTCTAGAAGTAAATTCAGGTAAGAAATAACACTCGATAGTCTTCACTGTAAAAATTAAAACACAGATTAATGCTTGCAATTAAAGTTATTCAGTCAAGAGCAGAGAGTGATTTTCTGCTCTTTGATTAACACGAGAGACAGCAGCAGGAATATTAGACTGCTGTAATTAAAAGTGACATATTTTAACGATCTAAGTGCAAGTACACTTAGGGCCTATCTGAATCCACTTTTGTGTTTGCCTGGCGCATGGTCTAAAAGGGTTGTTCCTATTCTCTTAATGGTGTTAAAATTTTGAGTATCTATTAACAGAAATGCAATATAACTTCCATAGCTATGTTTTCAGTGGTGTGTAAAGAACTTGCTTAATAAACCATAATGTTTTTATTACCGTAGAATTAAACATTTATATCTACATAACCACGGGCACCCCCTTCTATGAAGGTCGACATATTGTGACGTCATGTTTCTACCGTAGCCGACAGCGAACAGACATCGCTACAGAGCGTGTTTCGTCTGACTTTTCCCTTGTCAGTGGTGTAAATATGTAGTTGGATTGTTTCATGTAACTTAGTTCTTCTGTTACGTTCGTGAGACAGCTGATTATTAACTTACTCTTGTCATTGACCGTAAAACAGTAACGTTACAGGAATCACCAACCCGTCGATGGCGGTCGACAAGTCGATCTTGGAAGCATTTTAAGTCGATTGCAAAGAGTGTTCAAAATCAGAGAAAAAAAGCCTATTGTGTGTAGTAAATGGTAGGGGTGGGAATCTCTAGGCACCTCACGATTCGATTCGATTTCCATTCAGAGGGCTGCGATTCTAAGCTAAATCGATTATTTGAATCTTTTGTGTGTGTGTGTGTGTGTGTGTGTGACTATAAATACTTTGCTTTAAAAGTATAAAGTAATTATCAATAAAGAATTAACATACAATATATTTTATTAACATTACAAAGAAACAACAGGAAAATAAATGTGTGCCTGAACTAGCAGCATATTTGTAGCAAATTAATAATATAACAACGACCGGTACAGCCGAGTGTTTTTCCTCCACTGGGTGGAAACGGATGCTGACAGCAGAGATGCTGTCCCGTTGAAACCACTTCTCGCCTGTCTTGCCTGCCTAGGTGTTTGTGAGGTTTTCCATATACATATTCCTTTTTTTTTTCTTCCCTATTCTATGTTGTGGTGCATTGTGTGGCTCAGTCTGTTTCAGTTGCCTCAAAATAGCAATCCACCAACAGTGCACCTGAACATTCATTTTCAGACAATGGACAAACAGATGGGGGAAAATGCATTTGCTATTTAAATACCGCAGTGCAGGGCATGAAAAAACTGTGTCGGGCTGAAAATATTAGCAACAAACACTTGAGTCGCACCTGGCGCTGCATTGCGCCAGATGTATGATATTGAGTTTATGCACAGATCCAATATACTGTTACACAACATGCGTTACCTTCAACAAATATTTACGTTCCAAAACTGACTGTATTTAACTGAATACTCATAAAGATGGACATTTTGACATAATGTTGTGCGTATCTGACCGTTTAAGCATATGGTAAGCCACTCATCTGGAAGGAGCTTTTGCAATCTGCAGGGCTTCGGTGACTGACAGCAATGCGGTCTCGGTTGAATGCCCAGTGGAATGGTTTCAGATATTTCAGTATCGATGCGTATCAAAATTTCAATATTTTTGACAACACTAGTGTCTAATTAACTTTGTTGCTCTGAACGTATTCATGGTGGTTACCCCACGGTTTACTTTTGCCTGCATTACAAATTGGAACTTCATTGTCTTATTCACTCACAGTGAAGAACTTCGAAGCAAACGACATGTTTACATTGTTTACAATAAAATAGACCAGTTCGGAATCGAAAGACGTGAAACTGGCCAGCCCGTCACTGGTCCAAGCCGAGCTTGCATAAAAGTGGCTTATTCCAGTCCCTGGCCGGTCGATTGATGCATCTCTACTGCTATACTGTGACATCTATGTAAAAGCATGCATACTACATGCACACACAAGCAAACGTATTAGTTGGGAAGTCCATAACATACATATCAACAAATGAAAATGCTACCTTACGGATTAAACCAAAAAACAGCCCAAAACTATGTCACTGGGTCAAAGATGTTGCATGGCCTGTAAAGGTGAGCCAGTTGCAATAAACTCTATCCTATTTTGCATACCTCTTTCTGGCATACCCATTGACAGCTAGGAAAGACAGCTAGAAAGAACGGTGACAGATGGGAAAGACCGCAGACATTAGGAAAGACCAGAGCAGAGGTGCTTGGCAAGCTGAAGCACATTCTCCGTGAGAAGGAACATTGATCATAGAGAGGTTATACGATAACCCCAGGGTTGGGCAAGAGTGGGGAAGGATGAACAACCCACAAGAAAGACCACGGTTATGACTAACCAGGATAGACAATCGGTGATGGAAGAGCCAAGCGATATATTCGTCGGGTCTGTGATGCGGTAAGGTACGCAAAACCGAGAGAGATGTGAAGATACACCAGACAAAAATGAAGTGGTCGCAACCTACCTACAGCCTTAAAGGATTAGTTCACTTTTGAAAAAAACTTTTGCTGATAATTTACTCACCCCCATGTCATCCAAGATGTCCTTTCCTCAGTCGAAAAGAAATTAAGGTTTTTGATGAAAACATTCCAGGATTTTTCTCCATATAATGGACTTACATGGGAACCAAACGGTCCAAGGTCGAAAAGACAGTTAATAACAGTTTCAGATGCCTTTAAACGACACCAAACGATGAATTAGGGTCTTATCATGCGAAACGATCGATTATTTAAAAACTTATTCCAAAAATGTAACTTTTCTAAGGACAAATGCTAGCCTTGCTCTATTCTGTGAGGCGCGTTTGCAACGTCACGTAATACGTAATTACGTTCAAAAGGTCACGGGCGACGTAGCCGGAAGTACAGAATCAAAATCGTCCGACATCGTTGTTTTACCTTTTAATTCCTTTTTTGTAAACGGCGTTTGAGTTAGTTTGCACGTTCAACCTATGCGTTCAACTTGTAAACACTCTGACTCTGTACTTCTGGCTACGTCGCCTGTGACCTTTTGAACGTAATTACGTATTACGTGACGTTACAAACGCGCCTCACAGAATAGAGCAAGCCTAGCATTTGTCCTTAGAAAAGTTACATTTTTGGAATAAGCTTTGAAATAACCGATCGTTTCGCATGATAAGACTCTTATTCATCGTCTGGTGTCGTTTAAAGACATTTGAAGCTGCATCTGAAACTGTTATTAACTGTCGTTTGGACCTTGGACCGTCTGGTTCCCATGTAAGTCCATTATATGGAAAAAAATCCTGGAATGTTTTCATCAAAAACCTTAATTTCTTTTCGACTGAGGAAAGGAAGACATGGACATCTTCGATGACATGGGGGTGAGTAAATTATCAGCAAAAGTTTTTTCAAAAGTGAACTAATCCTTTAAGGAGATTGCGAACATAAGAGGCGATCTTCGGAGGCAAAAAAATGCTTCCGTGAAGCAACAGAATAGAAGCCAGCATTCACTGAAATTTGAGACAATTTAACGAAATGCATTAAGTGAGAGCTTCATCAGAAATCCATTCAAGTACTTGTCAAATCTTCTGGGTGGCAAAATATCAGGAGAGATAAAAGCAACAAAAGAAGAGGCGTAAAAACATCTCTGTCAAGTTTATAGTAACAATAGAAGGGAGGACAGCTTAAAATAGATGAAGAAACTCATTAAACCAGTGGAACCAGTTATCCCTTTTGGAATAGAGAAACCAAGTTAGCAGGATATCAACAACTTTCTTAAGATAGCCAGAGGAAGATCAGTTTCAGGACCAGGTGGTATAATGTGCAAAGTGTACAAGCATTATGAAAGGCTCAGTACATGATTCTAGAGGTTGATGAAAGATGCATGGAGGAAGAACTTCCTTGCTGATGATTGGTTGGTTTCTAAGTGGTTTGATCCCTAAGGAGCAGAATGTCATAGATATCAATCAATTTTATACCAAGTTAGTGGAACTAACACTGAATCCTACCAGGTCCCAGAGCCCTTCCAAAAGCTCTTGCAGAGCTACTTCAGTAAGGTTAACATGTGTTTCACCTGCGGTACCTTTACCACTGACTGGCAGAGGCTAGAGGTGGGCATTGTCAGTGGGTGTAAAATCTCAGTCACTCTCGATTTTTCATTTTCGTCTGTGGTATACAAATCGGTTTATGGGTTCGATATTTCATTTGCACACGTGGGTGGCGCTGAAATGGCCCTTTCTTTTACATTTATTCATTTTAGCTGATGCTTTTATCCAAAGTGACTTACAATTGCTATATATGTCAGAGGACACACGCCTCTGGAGCAACTAGGGGTTAAGTGTCTTGCTCAGGGACACATTGGTGTCTCACAGTGGATTCGAACCCCGGTGTCTCACACCAAAGGCGTGTGTCTTATCCACTGTGCCATCACCACCCCTGCATTCTGTTCTCAGCAGCAATGAACCTCCTTGTCAAGTCTGGGAAATTACATCAGGGTGCAGTACTGACAGATGGCACCCAACAGGCTTTCATAGATGACTCAACCATCACGGTAAGATCAGTACCCGAAGGAAGATGGACACTGCAGGACTTGGTTGAGCTTGCAGATATGGCAAGAATGCAAATTTCAGAAGTTTGGTGTTGAAGTGGGGGCAAGTTTTGATGAAAAATGAGATCCGCAAGGAAGAAAAGGAAAGTCGACATGCTAAGTCTGCAACCATGATAAGAAGGCCAGCTGGATAAGGTGGGAAAGTGTGTGGGAGAGGGTTCTTACTTTACAGGACATCTAGAGCATGGTGAGCATTTGATTAAGTTTCAGTTATGTTCTGTTTACAATGTCCTACCTACTCCATCGAATTTCCATACATGGGGGTTAGCAGAGATACACAACTGCACATTTGAGGAAGGCCAGCTAATCTTGAGCACGTCCTCTCCTCGTGCAGGTCAAGTTTAGTAGCTGGGAAATTTCTGAGGCGACATGACCAAATTTGACCCAAGTTGGCTGTCGGGGTGAAGCAAGCAAGAAGTAAATTACAGTAAACATTTTAATAAAACAATATTAAAATAGCTTTTTTTAAGCAACGCAAAATTGCGCTTGCTAGCGCTGGCAATTTCGATGCCGTCACTGGCATGGTAGGACCCGCGGAGCTCCATAGACAACAGCTGCAGGTCCTATATACATAGACGAAAATGAGCACTTTTAACGACATGGATTACGCATTTGAGCCCATGAGAGACAGGCCAGTAGTGTCTGACTACCACCACATGGAGGAAGATCAGTTTCAGGCTTCACTTGCAGTACAGGATCGTTTGGGGGGAAGTCACTGTGGGCGCGAGCGCTGTGGAGAATGCAATGCATACTGCACCGGAGCCGATCTGTTGCAGAGAGGTCAACCTGGAACATTTATTGATCGGCAAAAAAAGGAATCACCGTCGTTCATTTCGGATGTTGTTCGGTGAGAGAAACGTGTTGGAGGAAGCTATGCTGTCTCTAATGGATGTCCGAGCTGAGACGCGAGCGCCCCATCAGTAGCAGGGTATTTTACGAATAGGTGACTAGGCTGGGCTAACTTGTTGCACTTTTCTCAGATTGTTTAGATTAACAGCGTACTGGCAGTTCACTCTGTGCGAGGGTGCATTTAGGAAGTAGAATCCCATCCTTTACAGTGAACTATACATCAGGGATCTTTTCCCCCTCACCCGAATATCCAGGATTCGAGTAACGTTAATGTGATGCGTTGAACTTGTAACTTGTGTAAATAAAACATTTCATGCAGACATTGTCAGACGTTTCATGTACTCATTGATGAAAGTACACATCTCTAAATAGTGTGTCGCTAAAAAATCTGTTTCCTCAGCCATGTCAGCTAGCCTCAGACTGTTTACAAGCTACGGTTGTTCTGCTGGTGCGGGTAGGCAACGGAGTGGCTTACCATGCCAGTGACGTAGTCGAATGTTGAAATCCAACATGGCGGCACCCGTGTAACAAAAACAACACTTTCAATGTACCATTTTATCCCTTTTAACAAATATTGCCATTTTAAAAATTGTACCAATGAGAATAAGTAAAATACATCTGTTATATCACCTTTTCTCAAATTTCAGTTCAGTTCATCTTTAAGAAATTTTAGGCTTTGATTCTCCAAAGGAATGGAAGGCTTGGAACCTGCTGGTGGAGGTTGGCTGCAGGGTTTTCACAGGGCCGTTGCTTTAGAGGTCTATTGGACTGCTTGAGATTGACATTAGCATCCTGGTTGATATGGATAAAACGGATTGAGAGGTGGCAGACCCAACATGGGGAAGGGCCAAGAACATCTTGAGTTTGAAGGTGGAGAGCGGGGTCGGAACTATGAGACGCTGGTTCTACCGTCGAACCCCCACCACCAACACCCCCAGATGTCGTGTGCCTAAATCGATGAAACATCAAGGAAGGGGGGGTGCCCATTTGATAACCCGCAGAATCCATAATCTCAACCAAGATGGAGGAAGGTGTCTTGGAAGAGGCACCAGCATTTTCTCACAGTTGGTGCAGGGTAAAGGTGAGCCAGTTACGATAAACATATAGTAAGACCATGACAAAAGTATTTAGCATTATTTCACTATGGAATAACTGGACAGCATCAGTTAATGTTAATTCTTCATGAGGTATACAGTATATCAAGATAAGCCAATGTATTTGATCAGACCTCATACCAGGAGGTTTATAGACTATAAAATGTGTAATTTCAATTAAAATGTATTTTATAGAGACATTGCACTGTGATGATTATGATTATTCGGGCATTTGTTCTATTTTAAAAAAAATGACTGACTCTGCCTGTTATTGATGTGAAGTGGCTCCTGCTAAATTGGAAGGGTGGATGGGTGAGTCATATTTTACAAACCTGCTCAGCACCGTGTTGTAGGATCTGATGTCCATTTTGCTGGCCAGAAATAGGGCATGTCCCCAAAGTCCACTCTGCATGGCTGACTCCAGCGCCTCCTGTAGTGAGGGGAGAAAAGAACAGACATTTGAGATCTGAAAAGATATTTACAAAAGTCAAGGCACTTTATTATTGGCATGGATATATTTAATTGATCAAAAGTCACAATTACAACATTTTTAAAGTTACGAAACATTTCTATTTAAAATCAATGCTGTACTTTTTAACTTTATTCACCAATGAATCCTGATAAAATAAAATATATCATGGAAAGATAGTACGCATGGCTGTTTTCAACCTTGATAATAAATACAAATATTTATTGAATATCAAATTAGCATTTTAGAATGATTTCTGAAGGATCATGTGACTGAAGACTGGAGCAAAGTCTACTAAAAAAATCAAATAAATGCAGCCTTGCTGAGCATAAGAAAATTATTTCAAAAACAAAATTTTGGAACCGTAGTGTGCACATTTACAATGTACAGACTTTTTCTTATAGGATAATATATATTGACTATTATTCTTCACAGTGGCATGGAAATATTTTGTCCAATAAAACTTATAATTGGCTTTTAAAAAATATGAAGAAGTCCTTCTTTATGTCCCAACTTAATGTCCATTTTAATAGAAAATGTCAACAAATAGAAAAAAAAAAAAGGCATTGGTCAAAAAAAATTCACAGGGTCATTAACATAAAAATAGATTAATAAATGAGAAAAAATGTGTTCACTAAAATTAACCTTCTTCCTGCCAGAGAGCAACAGTTTTGTGTAATTCTGAAGGTTTTGCTCTGTCGCCTCTTTGTCAGTTTGTGGGTATCCAGTGAGAAGGTCAGCAATATTGAGGGTCTCTTTTTCTGGTGTGGGGGTTTCGTTAAGGTCAATGAGGCTTTCTCCATCTGCAAGCTCACCACACGTACTCATGGAGTCCCTCATCAGCAGTTCTGCAACGTCTGAACCCATAATTCTCTGCATAACACCAACACATACTCAAATTAACAGCGCAAAATGGGCATTCAGACCTCACAAACAAAGCTGAAATTAATGGTCTTCACAATTATTCTGCAGTGGCTTAGTAACATTAATGTAATAAGTAATATAGGACTTACTCCATTCTGTCTGCAAAGCAGTATTATCAGATCCCACAAGAGGGCAGCAGAAGTGGCATCTTCTAATTTTTCATCCTTCAGACATTCCTCTGACATTTGCTGGGCAAAGTTAATAGCATCAACCTTATGCAAATCCTCCCTTCACAAGAGAAGAAGAATTCATTCAGTGTACAAAATATATCCTTAGTTCTAACTATCCTCCACAGGGCTCGACATTAAGTGCTTTCGAACAAGTAAAACGGTCATTCACTTGTCTAAGAAAAAAGTTACTTATACGGAAAAAAATGTATGAGATATAAACTCACAATTCTGACTGGGCCATCTGACCATTCAGAGTAGAGTAGGCAAAAAAGAGGCAAATTTAGGAAAAGGAGGGGTTTGGAGAGGGTGAATCCTTGATCGGTATAATGTATATTATGAGAAAATTCTCCTTTTTATATCTTTTATGCATGTAAACCTATTGTAGGAGACCTCCACAACAAAATTAGGAACCTTTAAAATAGCATAATAGGGGCACTCTAACATCCTTGAACTCTAACACTTTAACATTGTTGCACTCTATAGGAATCAGTGAGGGTCTTTAAACATGACCTCAAGCAAAGAAGGTTAATATGTAATTTTGTTTAACCTATGTAGCAGAATCATTTGAGAAAACAAAACAAAAGAAAACTATATTTATCCACCTTATTCCTGCTGACCTTCCTGCGTTTTTAATTATGGGGGGCACTTCCGAATTGGAGAACTTCCATTCTAAAATGCTAAAGCGAATAATTTCAAATCATAAGGTTGCCCAACAAATAAAGCTGATTCGTCAGTTTGACTGGATGAGCTGTCAATTTTCCTTCATGACTTATTTCCAACATCATGAGAATCACAATATACTTGGTATTTTAATGTGACATGTTATAACAAGAATATCTATGGAAAGAGCTTTTTTCAGTCGCTGCTTTCTTTTCCTCATGATGATTTTTATTTTTTCCTTTGCAATCCACTGTAAAAGTATGAAAAAGGACAACTTATACGGGACATTTGTGGTCTGTTCTCCCGCGTTAAATTTGAGATATTCCATTAATAATTCGCTGGGATTTATGAAGAATCTCTCATTATTCTCCTCAAATCCTCACGTCTCTTTCCAGGTTTGTTTTCATAGGTAAATACAGTTTGTAATCTGTCAAAATTATGGAAATCACTTTGATATAGTATAATGCAATGCTGAAGTTAAGGAACATTTTTTGATTAAGGCTTGTTATACAATAGAGAAATATATTTGCCTATAACAGTGATATTTAACCAAAGACTTGCGCTTTTGGTGCTATTTGTGGTCTGTTGAAAGTACCTTGTTGATTCTTTTAAACTTTGAAATTTTCATTTCAATGTTCAATGGCTGAAGGGTGAGTCGATTAATGTAATCTCATTGTGACACTTTTTTAACGTATTGGGTTCATAGAACGAGCCTTTCACTGATTGTTTACAGCTTAACGTAAGTTACACCCCAAAATTTGCGCAAAGAGTCATGGGGCGTAAGAATAAGGTGGATATATTTTATATTGCACTTATACAACGTTTTCAGAGTGGATTCATGTCTTGCCAGTTGCCACTTTAAGTATTATTGTGAGAGGGATATTCTGAAATATACCTAGCCAGTGGTCCAGGATAGTCTCTCATATTTTGCTGTTCTTGTGTGTCACAGAGAATTACCTGAAATCATTAAATAACATGTTTATTCCACCATAATATTTAAAATAATAACTTAAAATATATTTGTACCGTGTCTTTCTAACCTCCAAGCTGTGGAGCTCCACTTGAGCAGGCTCACCCTCAGAGGCAAGGGCTGGACTGACCCATACCAGCTGACCTGCAGGGCCAAAACTCACTGCCACATGAGGGATGGAGAACTTTAGTGGGACTACCTCCATGGGTACAGCATCTAAATCAAATTACCAAATAAATAACAGTGCCCAGTGACCAATCAGATTCAAGTATTAGAACTAACTGCTGTATAAAGGAAACGTAATCACACATTTGATGTCCAATATTAAGCATTAAAGGAAGACTATGGTTCTGACAAACCTGTGTGAGATATGAGATCTGGTTCACTCTGTTCAGCTCCATTGATGTACTGGCTGAGCTCATAGCTGCTCGAGGACAGGCCTGATGCTTTAGAGCTGGCAAGAGCTCCACTATCATACAGCTAAAGTAAAAATAAAACAGCCTGAGGGCCATCATACACTACAATTGAGAAGTTTGGGGGCAGTACACTCTCAAAAAAAGCTAAAATTTTACATTTAGGGTTAAAACAGTTTGTCACTGGGGCAATAACCTTAAAGGGACATCTCTGTACCTTTTTTACCCCTGAAATGATCATAGTAGTACTATTCTAAGGTACTAATAGGCACCTTTTAGGGGTACATATTGGTACAAAGTTGCTGCCCCAGTGACAACCTGTTGTACCCCTAAAGGTACAACTCATTCTGACAGTTACACTGTCATTACTTTAGTCTTCAGTGTCACATAATTCTTTAGAAATCTTTCCAGTATGATAATTTGATGCTTAAGAAACATTTCTTATTCTCAATGTTCTGTTTTTTTTTTTTTTTTAAAAACTTGAAAGATTTGTATTTATTTATTTATTATTAATAGCAAATTCAACAGAACAGCATTCATCACTTTTTATAAAATGTGGTTTTGCTGAATAAAAGTACTAGTTTCTTTAAAAAGAAATTCGTCCTGACCCCAAACATTTGAAAGGTAATGTATATTAATGCTGTCTTATATGTATAAAGATTTTATACTAAAATCTTATGAAAAGTAATTTCTGGAAACAAACCTCTCCAGTTCCATCTCCATTTTCCATACTGTCTCTGTGTTGTCTCTCTGAGACACCATAATGGGTGTCTGCTCTAAGGCTATAGCTGTTAAATAAAATGTGTAAAATCATCTATAAAAATCACTTAAAATATGTTTGCGTTTTTCTTTTTTTTTACAAAATCACAAAAAAAAAAAAAAATGTTTCAGGCATGACAAACAGACCCCTGCTGATCTATGTATGAAGCTCTTGCAGACTCCTGCTGCAGTCCGCTGCCCTGATAGCCCTCTGTTCTCCAACCGTCTGTCTGGCTCCAGCCACCACCATCTACAAAACACCAATGAGGTGAACATTAGATTGAATTTTTCAGATAAAAACTGAGGGCCTCTGAGAGAATATTATGTACCTGGGGAGCTGTACTGTGGTCTGTGATAACCATGATAATCATAATACCCATAGTCTTCTCTGTAAGGCCAGTAGCTGGAAGTGGGGTAGTCATATTCCTGCCTGAACAGATATTAGCAATTAGACCTGGGATTATTAGACCTGCACTCATTCATGGACAAATAAAAACAAGGTGCTGGGTTTTTCAATATATTAATGTTTAAAAATTGGTTCAGTAATATTTTTTTTGTTGTAATATTCAAACATACAGTAAAAATAAAATAAAGACTGAATGTTTTAAAATGACAGTTTACAATATGTTTTCAATTTTAATTTCCATTTCTTCTTCTAAAAGAGTTGTGCGGCTTAAAAGAATAGTCAATCCCAAATTTACTCACCACAAGGCCATCCAAGTGGTATATGACTTTCTTTCTTCAGCCAAAGAGAAAGTAAGTCCAGAATTTGTCTCTATCTAATGCAACTGAATGGTGCCAAACCTAGACCATTTTTGATAGTCTAAAATCCATTTTTAGGCAACTTCAAAGGACTCCACACACAACCCCAGCCAACGAATAAGGGTATTCTCAAGCAAATTGATCAATAATTTTCAGAAAATAAATTATGTGCACATGATGTATGGACATTGGGAAGGTCATGGATGACAAAGGCGGCAAGAATAGTTTACAAGTGTGGAGAAGCAGCACTGACCAAAACAAATGGTCACTGCTATTTATTAGTTTTTGCTTCAGTTTATTCTTCATGTGTGTATTCTGAATGTAAACTCTTATTGCCACCTATGCCAAGGTTGGACCAAGGTGAGCATCTGTAGTTAAAAACTATATACCGGTAGGCCTACCTATGTTGGGCACATTTCTCCAAAACCTTAATTTCTCTTTGGCTGAGGAAAAAAAGTCATATGCATCTTCTTGGATGGCCTTGAAGTGTGTACATTATCTGAAAATGTTTATTTTTAAGCAAACTATTCCTTAATATTAAATCTATTTTTTGCAAACAAGGATATACTGTATATTTTCCAGGATTCTTTGTAGAGAGAAGGTTCAGAACAACAGGATTTGTTTAATTTTTTTTCTCACTGTAAAAAAAATGTACGGTCACTTTTAATAAATTTAATGCGTCCTTGCACAATGCGAGGTTTTTTTAATTATTTTTTTAAAATTGTACTGACAACAAACCTTTGAATGGTGGTGTATATAATGGTGGTCAAAATAAGAGGTACTGAAAAGATTTCTTAATCAGTATTTTTGTCTTAATTTCAGGTAAAAACAACTCAACGGCAACATTTTCAAAACAAGATAAGTATATAAAATTTTTTACTGAGAATCAAGATTACATAAATTATTATTCATTATTAAGACACATTTATTTTTCAAACCCTATCTGCAAATTATGAATAAGTGCAACTTCATATCATTCAATGTTTCTTTTCTTTTACTGAATACTTACAATCTCACAACTACCTTAGTCTTATTTATGAATGTGTGAAACGAGCTTAAAATCTTTCAAAGTACATTGAGGCTTATGCCAATAAAATGATTAGCCAACTGGGTAACAATAAAAAAAATAAATAAGTCTTGCTTCTCAAGAATATTCATTTTGTTTTGAGGACATTCATGTTTACTAAAAAAAATATTGATTTTGCTGCATGATTGATAATCTTACTGTTACCTGGAATGAGGTCTGAAGTGCAATGGTTGGGTTGATGCATAACTGCTGCTATATCCAGGAATATACTCTGGTTTAGGAGGAGGACTGGCCATGTAGCTTCCATATCGAGGATCCACATGCGGCCACTGTCTTTCTCTCCCTCTTGGGTCTACAGGTGGGTAGTAATATGGTGTTTGCTGGGAGGATCTGTAGTGGTCGTCCCTCCCACTAGGCTGGTACTGATGGCCTGGCATATGCCCTCTGGGCTCCATCACACGGCGCACTGACGGATAAACCTAAAGAAAACTGCACTTGCAAAGACAAATGTCGGTTATTAGTGAGTAGAGAGAGGAGGTTTTTGTCTGCTGTATACACAATTATATCAGTGAGCATACAGAGGCTGCTTACCAGTAAATCAAAAACAACCTTTGTTTTCAATTCTGTAAGTGTTTTAGTGGTAACTTATGATATACCTAAAAACATCAATTTGAGATCAAAACAAAGAGTATATTACATTTTGTATTTTACCAGGGAAGGTTTCCACTTTATAAGATTTCTTAAGGCAAAATATTGTTTGTTTCATACAATGTACTAATTGAGTTCATGTTCATGCTATGGAGGTGGAAGATGGGTAGAGGTTAAGGACGGGTTTAGTGGTTAGTTTTAAGTCTGGGTTGGTGTAATGGAAGAGTCAACAGTGTAACTGTTATTACAGTAATTAATTATTACAATTATTAATAGCCTATAATGTAAAAACATGTAAGCAATAAGTGGATTATATAAAAGTAGTGGTTTAAATGTTAATAGCCGTTAAAGACTATATAAAATGGGTTCTAAAAACTTGACTGTACAGTTGTCACGCACAAAAAAATATATATATTTTTAATATATAATCATTCACAACTGACAATAGTATTACAGAAACATTTATCTTAAAATCGAATTTCAAATAACTCACAGTTTTCTTTTTGAGATGTTCTCCATTTAGACTTTCGCAGTTGAATGTGTACTGTGTCCTGTCACAGTTTCAAAGTGCACATGCCACATCATTTCAAAGCATAACACAAAGATGACTCATGGACCTTACTCTCAAAATCTTTCTTTGCCCTTCAACCCCTAAAAAGGAAATCAAGGGAGTCAAAAAACACCTTATTTCTGATGCATTCCTTTGTGGCTATTCTAAACAGATGTTCATGTTGTCAGCTCTGTGCAACAGCTGGACGTCGACTTTTTATTAATATTTCCTCTAAATACATCACTGAAGCCATACATCGGTGTAAAAAGCACTAAAATGCGCTTACACATAAAATATGTTTTTATTTTTCTATAAAATAACGGTAAATGCGAAATAAATCAAAGCTGGACTTACAGTAGCCTATGTTTGCAAACACAGCTTTGACAGGCGCCGAGCTTTCTGCACTCACTCCCATATTAGGAATATTTGAAGTTGCCACGTCGTGCGGAACCATCGTGCAAAGACGCTGGAGCTGCTCGGACACACCTCAAAGAAACAAAGGATTACTCATGGGAGGAGATCACTGCCATGTTATGAAGGGAACATTTTACTAAAAACGATTGTGAAACGTTTCAAGCGCTTCTTAAAAGTGATTGTTTAGAAATTTGATTTAAGTAAAATTATGTTTGTACTGAAACTGAGTGGTCACGCTTTGGTCAGTTTACAATATTCATGCATTTGTTACGGTTCTCGTTAAGGACCCAAGCACTATTATTTTGGGATATTATTTTATTTTATTTTATTCATTAGATCTTAGATTCTTTCTTGCCAGGGCAGTTTTATGCGGCTATAAAAACAATTAATGTATGCATTGAATATGTGTGTATTTTACGTTTATTTTACTAAACTAGCACAATGATGCATATTAATATATTTTAGCTTATTTAAACTTATTCCCTTTATTTAAATACGATAATTTCAATAAGCAAGAACATTTCAAAAATAAATTCGAAGACTTCACTAATCCGCCACCAGATGTCACTTTAGTCACATTGATGATCAATAGAGAGAAAGATTAGAAAGATTATGTTGGCCTGAAGCAACATTTGTTTATTTTGTTTTGTTAGTATATTCTTAAGTGGTTGACTACTAATTATTGTGCAAGCATATAATATTTAGAATATAAATTCAGCGGTTTTAATCGTAACTGTATGCAAACATAGTTGTGGCTCTCCGTATTCATGTGTGCGAGTCCATGTGAGCTGACCAATCAGGGACGGTATGTAAATGAGACCGGAGCGAGTAGACTACTCTACTGTCTCAGTCACGTATCGTGAGTGTCATTTTAGCACTCCGCTCTGCATGAGCTGCAAATCCCTGTCTGGATCGCACAGGATAACCTAACTAACAGAGAGCACATACTTAAGGATATCCGTTTCTAATGTGCAATATGACTTTTGAAGAACCGTGTGGAGACAACGCAACGGAAAGGTATGTTTTCTTATAAAACTCACAGGTGTTGATGCATTTGACCGTGCCTGTTGTCCGTTTGTGCCGTTGAAAGACCTCGAAGCTCACATCATTTCTGCTTTATTAACGAACGCTTCAGTCATTGGACATTTGTCTCTTTCTTTCTTAAATGGTTATTTGCTGCAACTCCTGCAGAAGTTCGACCAAACAACAATACTCGTGTGATCATTGATCAGATGTCCTCTATTCTTTTGCAAACATTGTTCAGTTCGTATGAGCGATCGCCTGTAAGTGAAAACTGATGTGTTTTTTAAATCTTCTCTTAGAATGGACACGGTTGAAAAGGCACTGGAAGAGGTTCTGACTGCTGCATTACCTCAGGGATGCATCACCGTGGGAGTTTACGAGGCAGCGAAGTCACTTAATGTGTAAGTGGTGATCATTGGAAGACCCTTTATACCTGGGTTATTTCACATTCTAAAAAAAAAAAAAAAATCTGTGCTTCACTACTGACAAAAGACATTGGATATTTTTTGTTCACAGAATTTTGCAAATGTGATTGCACCTTAAGATTAAAATTGGTCCATTGGATTAAATGTACTTTCATTGACATTTTCGCAGGGACCCAGACAACGTGGTCTTATGTCTGCTGGCCACAGATGAGGAGGATGTGAAAGATGTTGCGCTCCAGATTCACTTCACCTTGATCCAAGCGTTCTGTTGCGAGAATGACATCAATATCTTGCGAGTGAACAACATGAGACGTCTGGCAGAGATCCTGGAGGGTGTGAAACCGGGAGGAGAGTCGATGGACCTACACTGTGTGTTAGTCACCGTATGTGTCATTTCATACTCCTTGTGTCAGTTTATTGCTCGCACACAACTGCTTCGATCACAGCTGCAGAATTGTTCGTGCATATTCATATTAACTGCCGGGAAAGGATTAGTTAAACTCTTTTGAGAACGGCACGCCTGAAGGAGTTTAAAGTTCAATGATCCGTTAAGAGTGTCTGTGATGTGGAATTCCAGCCGGTCTGGAGCTGCAGTAAACTGGCAGCTCTTCAGAGTGATCTAATAGCAGTGCTGAACTTCTGTGGCCGCCTTTAGAATTCGCAGAACTTCCTGTGCAACAGTGGGGCATGTCTGCAAACACCGTTTCCTGGAAGAAGAAAAAGCTCTGTGAAGTGACCATCTTTAACAAATTAGAGAGAGGCCCTTTGAAAACAAGTGCTTGTCAGTTAACAGCAGCTGTTAAAATCACTTACTGCCTGACTCTTGCAGACCTACTGAATTGATCTAGAGGACATGCGATATACAAGTGCACTTCACTCACAATGTTTTCTCTTTTTCCTTCACAGAATCCGCAGTCATCCACGTGGAAAGATCCAGCCCTCAGCAAACTAAATAGATTCTGCAGAGACAGCCGGGGTTTGGACCAGTGGGTGCCGGTTATCAATCTCCCTGAACGATGAACAGAAGTGGACAAACAATGTCACCGCTTTTACGGGCTACTGCACTAGATTCGTGCTCTGGATGAAGCTTCTTGCCAGTGAGAATAAGACATGAGGGGGATTAATGAAATTCAGTGGATGAAATGTATTCCAGCAAACCCAATGATCAGAAGTGTGGATTTTGTATGTCCTGCTGGACGGTCGATTCATGGTTTCACCTCAGAGCAGGAAGAATGACTCAGCACTATGTTCGCAGTGCTGCCAGGGAATGACATGTCTCGCAGTTTGCCGGGAAACGAGACCGTACAGGAAACTGAATCACACATGCTGGATTAGAGAACTAGGAGTGACTGGAGTGAGTTCAACTGGAATCTACTCGATGAAATGCGATCGGACTGTCGCCGGTCAGATGGACTGTTAAATGTTGGGCATGACCCTTTTTGCAATTTAAAGAGAATATGCTGTCCTGTATTATAATTATTTAAAAGGGAATATACAACTTTCTTTATTGATTTAGATAGAAATGAGTTCTTTGTTTTCATTTGAATTGTACTGGAATATGTTCTCTGTATTTTAAACTGTTAATTTATTAATTGTATTTATATTGTTGCTTTCATCCTCAGATATTGTTAAAAATAAAATGTCTGACCCATGTATACGTCTTTGGCAGTGTTTCTGTTGTTTGAGTTCATTGAACTAGTTAGTTATGCACAATATGTTGATACCATATCGGTTATCGGCTGATATTTATATCAGATTATTTGGGATATTTAATTGTGCATGCTCAATGCCACTATTTCTACAGTTATATTAGCTTTGTGACCAGCGAACAAACACCCAATGCTAATATTTAAAAATGCTAATAATTTAACAAAACTTAAGTAATCTTTAGCAAATCTTAAAATGAAAATGTATTTTGCATATGTTACATTAAAAATGTTCAGATGCATAATCCCCTCTTGTAGCATTTGGGACTGGTTTTAGTTTTTAATATTTTATTCTTTAGAAATTGAGCAAAAACATTTTAAATGCTACTTTTCAGTTATTGCCCAAAAAATGTAAATAATATTATTGGCTTATAAGAATCAGTCAGAATTTAAATATCAGTACAAACAGGTCACTAGATGTTCCCGTAAACTATGGGTGCACGATGTTTTGGAATTTTTATTAAGATTAGATATAAATTAGTTGCTTTAGAAAAATAGAATTTGAAAAAATAGAATATTCTTTATATTTTTTTGATCATTGGCCATAAAATAAACGCATTCACTTGTCAGAATCAGGCAGAATTTAATTATCTATACCATGGGTCACCAAACTAAGGCCCGCGGGCCGAATCAGGCCCGCCACACCCCTTTGACTGGCCCCCCAACCCCTCTGCCCCCCACTACTTGAACCGGCAATCCCCAAAAGTCGTCATGGCCTATTTTTTTAAATTGCTTTTTGGAAAATAATAACATGTCTGCATTTGGTATTTTGTTGTTTACTGAGCATGCTCACCTGGATAGGCATAAGAGCTGACTAGTTCTATTACTCATGTTGTTGTTATAATTTCAATGTTTATTTATTTATTTTATAGGCCTATTTATTTGACCTTTATTAAGTGCTGTACACAATTATTATAAATAGTAACAGGCCTACCTATAATTTATAGTTTTTCATTCATCCTTACCAGTGCCACTCACCTGAACTAGGCAGATGTTTCTTACCTTGACAGGTTTGATGTTATTTGTATTCGAAAATAAATAAATGGAAAATCTGTGGTATTTCAAATTAAAACAAAGTGTGAAGACTCGATTACTACTTTTGCAAACAACTATTAATGATAAACAAATATGGCTGTGCCAGGCTAGTAATCTCTACTATGAGGCCCGCTGGTGGTCAGTTTGGTCTTGGTCACACAATTCTATTTTATATAGCCCCGGCCCCCCATCACAGTCAGGAACGATAATGTGGCCCCCAGAGAAAAAAGTTTGGTGACCCCTGATCTATACAGTATATTGTCAATGAATGTGTAATAAAAAAGGACATTTATTTGCACTAAAAAACAATTATATGACTTCCCAACTAAATACCAAATGCCCAGTTGCCTGAACCCACTGATGGAATCAATCACTCTTTTGGCAAAGTCATAAGCACTTTTTTTTAGCATTGTGTCGCATCCGTGCTGCATAATGGTGAGCACAGGTGACAAAGGTCAAACACAATTAAAGCACAAGTGTCACCACTTGAACACAACAACTCAAAATTGATCACTGCAGGATGAGCGTCCCATCTATGTTCTTGTTTGGGAAAATGTGAGTTTTCACAAGGCCCACCAGGTAAGAGAGTGGTTCAAGATGAACCAAGGTTTTATCAGTCTTTGCCTTCCACTGTACTCCCCTTTCTTAAACCCCATAGACCTTATTCAGAGCAGCGCCATGACAGGTATGAAAGTGAGGCTGCGAGGGATAGACTTACCATGTTTCCAATGGCATCCGCTGTAAAAAGCTGAATAAAGCGGCTAGATTACTTACGATTTTCCACAGCTTACATTGTCGGGAGTTTTTTGTCAACTGAAATTTCTTGGAAAGATATTTTGCCAGTGTTTTATAAGCAGAACAATCAGAAAACACATTAATAACAATACAGCCCATTGAAGAGATGCATGTCTATCCCTCACAGCCTCTCTTTCCTTCTCATTAAAAATCAAAGATGGCGCTGCCGTGAAAAAGTCGTATTGAGGAATTTTTCTCCTTATGGAGGTGGAAGGTATAACGCCAACCTTACACCAGGGTAAATCTCCTACACTCCATGGGACTTGCCTGTGGTGACATAGGTGTGGAGGCATGCCAAGCCTGGATACGGCATGCCAGGGTTTTTTTCCCCTCGTAGCCTGGCCAGACAAAATATGGCCTGTGATGTGGATGTCCTGTGGCCTGCCCTGACCCAGTACGGAGACATGATACTGTGGCTGGGTAATGCACTTATTTGTATATTTTTGTACTTCTTCTTTGTACTATTTTTTCATTGTGCTTACTGTACACAAGTGGCAAACACGTGCGATTTCTGTTTTTACAAGTACGTGTAAATGTACAATGTATTTTGTGCTAAATGCACGTTTTGTAACATGCATTTAGCCTATAGTGAACAAACGTTTATTTCTCCAGCTTCATGTTTTCTGTGTTTAGTGACTGTTCAGTTTTTAAATTTGATTGACTCGGAGCACGACGATTTGACAACATAGTTCGAACTGTTTTGAGGTGAAAGTTTGGTTTTGCAAGAGTCTGAGGCTTTGTGAATTAAGCTAGAAAATTTGTTTTTTTGTTTACGGTTTAGAGAAAAGGAGAGCAGCTTTCAAGAAATGTGTTTTCGCAATCGAGAAAAACTGTAAATGCACCGTATGGTAAATGCTTCAGGTGGCAGGTACATTTTGCTGTTGTAGAGGGCAATTTTGAAGCGTCATTGGTATTTATTTTGTCAACAGCATTTTGAAAACCATCCAACAGCTTTCTTCTCTTGTACTTCAAAAAAAAAAGAAAGAAAAAAAAGAAAAAGAAAGAGGTATTTCCACAAGTAGGCGTGACAGAGAATTCCATTTTGTTCACTACGGCAGCTGGGAGACGCATGACGTCGGGTCATCATGGCCTTGTGTCTTTACACAAAACAGAAGATAATTCGGGCCCTGACCAAGCCAGAAATAGAAATAGCACTGAGAGAGTGAATCTACCTGACGCCATCAGCATACAGATTGGGTGGAGGGCATGCAAAACGATGGCAGAGTTAAAATGTGCACAAAGAAAATGAACAAAAAAAATAGAACGGGGAAAGGCTATTCAAGGCTGCAGCAGGAAAGCTGACAACTAAAAAATAGCCATGAGTTCACTGCAAGAATGAGGAAAAAGAGAGAGTAGACTGGAAAGACCCTAATATTGAATACCACTGCAAATTGTTGCTTCATTTCCAGCTAAAACTTTGCTGCATTGCTCTTATAAGCAGCTGATGTTGGGAAACAGTATTTCAACTTTTTGTACAAAGGAACTGGGTCATTAGGCCATATTTTCAAACAGGAAACTGATCTGCAGCGTAGTATGTTCCCTTAAACTGTGGATGCAAGATATGGGAACATATCGGTCATCCATCAATATTATATTGTTTATTTGTACTGGGTATTTAATTGGTGTGTTCATTTCCCCTATTTTTAAATTTAGATGATCTGTGTTATCATATAACTCACTTAACGTTAATCAGTAACTTTAGAATAAGGTCCTATTTGTTAACATTAACCCCAAGCAATATATTTGCAGCATTTAATAATCTTTGTTAATGTTAGTTAATAAAAATCCAATTCTTTAATGTTTGTTCTTGTTAGTTCACACTTCACAGTGCATTTAGCATAACTTTTGATTTAAAAAAATATTAATGTTGGAGTAAACAGGGCTGGCATTATACCCCTGCTGCAGTGAGCTTTGGAGTTTCTACCACCTGGCCTTCCATTAACCTCATCTTAAATACAGGTATGTGTGCAAACAGAGTGACAGTGGTACTTTCTTACTAAAAGTGCCTAGAGCTGGGAAACTCCAGCTTTATGTGTTTGGGGCCATGATTTTATAGGTGGAAGTGAGACGTCGGCTGTTCCCACGCACGAGGAATGCAAATGTTTCTGAAGGGACTGACTGCAGTGCCACAGATCAAACTACAGTATTTAATGTTCCTCTTCTCAGAGGGGTAAAACGCTATTGTAAGTAATCCTTTACTTGCAAAATCATGCATGATTAGCATATTAAGGAAATTAATTATTTCATTCAATAAGTATTTAATAAATTGATCAAAAGTCACAGTAAAGACTTTTACATTGGTAAAAAAAAATCTGTTAATCTATTTGAAATAAATATTTTTTTTCTTTCTATTAATCAAAGCATCATGAAAACAAAAATTAAGCAGCGCAAGTTTTTTTTTTTTTTTAAATTGACGATAATAGAAATGTTTCATGAGCACCAAATCAGCATTAGATTGATTTCTGAAGGACCATGTGCAACTGAAGACTTAAAAAAAAAACAGCTTTTCCATCACAATAATAAATTATATACAGTTATTTTAAACTGATGTAATCATATTTCAGGTTTACTCTTTTTTTCTGTATTTTTGATGAACTAAATGCAGGCTTGGTGAGCATAAGGGGAATTAAAAAAACTTACTGACCCCAAACTTTTGAACAGTATAGTACTGTCCCAATACACAAGCTTGAATTTTGGCAAGAATGGTTAAAAATTCTGGATGTGTTCTTGACACGTTCATTTTACCGAGGATGCATCGGTTGGTAACGTGTGTGAACTTGACGGCAGAAATATCCCAGCATTCAATTCGGCATTCGAGGCAGGTCAATAGGCCTACACCAATTTGTTTTTCTACATTTACATATGCTATTTCATCACTAAATTCTCTTCTGAGAACATTTGATGCGAGAAATCAACTGTGTATATTTTAAATATTGGCATTTTTATGAAAATTATTGGCGAATCCAAAATGTGCTCAGACGTATTCGGAAGTGAGAATCTCCATAAGCGGGTGTTAAGTTAGCTTGTGAGCAAACCGGCCAGTCTGCTCACAGACTCGTTTTGCCCCACAGTGAAGAGACAACGAGATGCAATGCAGCCAGGCTGTTATCTTCAATAATTTTCGTTATGTTTCAGCCCATTCTCACCCCCAAGGCGTCACTTAACTGACGCCTTGGGAAGCATTTGGACATGCTTCAATATCTGACGCTTTAGGCGCCCTTTAGCGTCAGTTAGATGACGCCCTGGGATCGCGTGTACCCTACCCCCACCCCACACCTAAAACTAACCGCGTCCTCTAACTGACGCTTTCCTTTAGCGTCAGTTAGATGACGCCGTAGGATCGCGTCATGAAAGTGACGCTAAAGGGCGCCTAAAACGTCAAATATTGAAGCATGGTCAAAGGTGACGCCTTGGGGTGAGAATGCGTTGTATGTTTGGGTCCTGCAGACAGCGTCTGTTCGGGGGTATTATTGCACATTACCAGCAAGAACACATCGTCTCAAACTGTCAGCTGTGTTCTGTGTGCTTGTCACCTTGTGAGTTCATTCTTCCAAGAACAACTAGCAAGAGCGTTCTCCCCAAGAACACAAATCCGTTCTTTGCATTCTTGGTTTTGAGAAACACCATGTTTCATTCCTGTTTCCTTTTGGTCTTGTTTCCATGGTTACTAATTATGTTGTTCACCTGTTCCTTGTTGAGTTCCTCATTATTTTATGCCATTAGGGGCTGCTTACACAACACCATTTTCAACTAATAATGGAACACTTTTTATGTGTTTTGGCCATTCATTTACATGCCAACCGCATTTTGGGGGCCTGAAAATGCAAACATTTGAAAAAGTATTTCAAAGTGAAAGATTTTGAAAACGATACCACTATTGTCTCTGTGTAAACTACAAAAAGCGAATTTGTGCAAATGATTAGGCTACGTCATGCATGTTACATGTTCAGTCCATAGACAGTAAAAGAAATGGACAGAGCCATCTCATTGGAACTCCATTGAGACGATTGAAGCCCGTTTTTGGCGATTATTTAGCACTTCCGTCCCTGACGCGCAGACTCAAACAGACCTTGACTACGTAATGTGACGAGAGCAACCCGTCTGTATTCTAGTGCTGTGGCATGAGAAATCTGAATCATTCCCTTCTGAAACTTGCAGAGGCGGAGAGTGTGAATAGGAGCTGTCCATGAGCTAGGAGAAGGAGACAATTCTGCTAGGTTTTCTGATGAATTATTTTGTCATTTTGCCTCCACGTTTCCCCGATTGCTCGCGAGCTTCTTCTCCTGTCCATACGGTAATCTCTCTACTGTGCGACAGAGTCGCGTGGGTATGACGCAATCGTTAGGCTACTTTCACTAAAACTGCTTCTACGGGGCCATAACATAAGCTACAAGGTAATGGAGCATTTTATACATTGTCGTGTTTCTTTAGAAATAAATAAAGGACAAATAGGGTCTTCAAACGCCTCAGATGTAAAGTTATTCGCTGTCAAAGTGACGCCAAAATGAATGGGAGTCAATGGGAATGCTAATGCAAGTGAAGTTCTGCTACAAGATGGCAGCTCCCGCGAGGCTTCAACTTCCGGTCGATGAATTACCCCCATGGTTCAGTCTACAGGCTCGTAGTGTTTCTTTACAAAGTAACATTGCCAACTACTGGCCTGGCATGAATAATACAGCGTTTTTAGTTTTCTTCCCAGATCCGTGAGAAAGGGGATGTTTTTGACACATTTGACATATTGTTGTCTGTACACAAAAATCGTTTTCTGGTAAAAACTTTTCTGGTTTTAGTACATCATTGTCGTGCCTTTTATTTATTCAAATGGTAACACTTTAGTTTAGGGTCCAATTCTCACTATTTACTAATTTCTTATTAGCATGCATATTACTATGATATCGGCTGTTTATTAGTACTTATAAAGCACATATTAATGCTTTATTCTGCATGACCATATTCCACATCCCATAATCCTAATACCTACATTTAACAACTACTTTACAATTAATAATTATGAGTTTATTAAGGCAAAGTCGTAATTAATAATTATTTAATTAATTATTAGTGAGTACTGAGTACTGCTAGGTTCTGCAGTGGAGAGATTAACTGTTTTAACCTCAGGAGAGAAATACTATTACACAGGCAAAAATCTACACCTGGGGTCTCAGAAAGCTCTGGTATATCGCTGAATAATAACAAATAAATGGCTCCTTGTTTTCCTTATAAAGGATTACGGAGGTTTATCCTGCGCCTTTCCTCGGAGATAACATGTAACTCTATCACTAAAATTGACAAGAGGACAAAGCCAGTTCATCAATCAACCGCAAGAAGCTCCACTGATTACATCGATATAGGGCAGTAAATACAGTCTGACCTATTTCTGAGTGTAGGGGGTATGAGAGGAGCTCTATTGGGATCATTGCATAACAACAAGGCATTGATGGAGCAGAGACCCAAATAAAACAATATCAGAGAAATTAGATCAAATGGGAAAAGTGAGACCATGAACACCTGGTGGCTGTGGGAAAGCATAAGGCAGTGATTACACATTATACTCTCCTGATAGTGACAAAAAACAAACAAACATGATAATACGACAAAACTACTTTTTTAAAGGTTGTGATTTTGAGTGTACCTATTGCCTTTATGAATAATACATTTTCAGGAGCCATTACTCTTCAGTGTCACATGCTACTTCACAGAACATTATATACTGATTTGTTGCAAATATTTCTTATTGCCGATATTATCAATGTTGAAAACAGTTGCTTAATATTTTTTGTGGAAACCATGATACAATATTTTTTTTCAGGATTTTCTTATGAACTGAAAGTTCAAAAGAACAGCGTTTATTATTATTTGTAATATTACATGTTACTGTCACTTTTGATCAATTCAATGTGCCCTTGCCGGATAAAAGTATCTAACACAGTCTCATCCCAAGAAGTCATGTAACTGACGTCTTGGGACGTCTTTTGACCATACGTCAACATCCGCCTTTTTAGGGTACCCTTAAACGTCGGTCACATGACGATCCTGGGCCGTCATACAACTGAAGCTTTGCCTTTAACGTCGGTTAGGTGACGGGGTAGGTTTAGGTCTGGGGTAGGGTTAGGATTCGATAACGTCATCTAACCGACGTTTAAGGGTACCAGTTATATGACATCTTGGGATGAGACGTATCAGTTTCTCATTGACCCCAAAACCTAACTTTTTACAACAGAAATGAATCAACACTTAAGCTGGACTATACACTATTTTCTTTTAGATCTGCTGTGCAGCCGAAACAAACTTTGTTGCATTATTTTTCTGTTGTCACTGTAAATCTGCTTTGAAACAATTTGCATTGTAAAAAGTGCTATAAATGTGACTTGAGTTTTGTAATAATTGTTTTTTTTGCTTTTATTAGCATTTGATAAATATGATTGTAAAATTGAAACATGCATTTTATGTTGAAACAATATGTATTGTGAAAAGTGCAATATAAATACATTTTAAATTAAATTAAATAAATAAATGTAAATTTAATACCGGACTGAACATGCATAAACAAGACAAGTCTGAGAGTCAACCTATTTTGTTGGAAAAAGACATCATCTACAACCCAATATATTGGGACCCAGTTCTGGAATTCTGCACAGTGAAAGGAATATTTCATTTAAAAATGATGACACTGAATGCTCTTCATATATATATATATAAAAAGATATATATATTTCAAAGGCAAAAAGAGATAAGGCAGACCAAAAAGCTTGTGCATGTCATTTACAATACAAAAGCACCTTTAGAAATGACCACTGCATCAGGAAAAACACAATTGTCCAAATAACAACAGGCCACTGTGACAACTCAATACTACTTTTGGGAAACATTGCAACAATGTCACTTTAAAAGCATCACTCAACGAGAAAGCAAGGCTGAAATTGCCATTCAAAGCATACTGCTGTTCAAATAAGATGTTGTTTAGCACAATTGCAAGTTCAGTTGCACAGACAAGGATCAGATGTCGACCTGGGTATATATCCCGACTGATGACACAGATGTGTAATAATGATGAAGACGCAGTGAAGATGTCTGCGCCACTAGTTCACAGTGGTTTAACTCTGGCTGTTGTCTTGAGGCAGTGGACGAGTCAGGGATACTTCAGTAAGGCTGGTTCTGCTGGTCTGGTGAAGTTGTTTTCGGCCAGCTGTGTCATGAAGGCATTACACACTCACTTTCATCATATGCATGGCAACTCACAAGAGTTTAAGGTACAGGAGTTGTAAACATGGAATGATGTCAAAATGCATTCATATAACAGTCACAAAAATCACCACAATCAGAGAAATCATTGTCTGCTCAGTGTGCACAGAAAAAAAAATCATATGCAAACCTATGTGAGTTTCTAATGCTGGTTTGATCCCAAAATGAGGTGGCACAATGACATTAAAAGTTTGACATAATAAAGAAACAATCAGAAGTAATGCATACATTAAGGTATAAGGCATCTTGTAAATAATCATTAAAGGGTTACAATATATTATGTACCATGATCTGCAATAAAGTGTTGCTATAGTATCTATAATATACAGGGCAATAATAGGATAGTCAAAGTATCCTAATGCAAATTCAGAAGATTTTTTTTTAAAGAATGGGGGTTCTGTTAAATGGGTAAAAGAAACACAGTACTTTGGTAATACTTTACAATAAAAAAAAATCAAAATTATTATATTATAATAATTATTATATATATATATGAACATAAATTTAGGCTGTTATTTATTTATAATGAATAAACGCACACATATGGTAAACATAAGCTCAAGCAAGCTTGCTTGATGTGCGAGGACCAATAATGTAAATTCGTGTGTTACTCAGCACATCTGAGCTTCCGACAAAACCAATAAGGTTCATTCTCGTGTTACGCAGCCTGTTTGAACTTCTTCATGAACCAATGAGGTTCATTCTCATGTATTACGCAGCATGTTTGAACTTCTTCATGAACCAATGAGGTTCATTCTTGTGTGTTACGCAGAACGTTTGAACTTCCTCATGAACCAATGAGTTTCATTTTCGTATGTTACTTAGTACGTTTGAGCTTCCGCAAAAATATTATGTGAATAAAAGCATAAATTAAATCTGTTCATCATATAAAGCGATTGAATTTCTTCACAAATTCATACGGATTCGTTTTAAGATCTCTTTCTGAACTTTTTTAAGCGAATTTTTTAAACTTTTAAAGTAATAGTTGTGTAGACTTTCAACTAAGGGACATAAATCTCAGGTTTAATTTAAAACATCTGTACATCTGTGTTTCTGTTTTGAACAAAAGTTTTATGGGTTTGGAATAACATGAGGGTGAGTAATTGATGAACATAAAAAAAATTTCATTTAAAGCTGCTTTTTTCTCTTTGTCGCCATCTCTGTTAGAAACCTGCAATTGCAGTTATTGGCGGAATTATCAACTTTGGGTTGTGACTCGGGACGGAACAGAGCAGATGAATGTGTGGCTGTCAGTCACCGCTTGGTGTAGATACTATCATTCGGAATCACAGATTCTGCTTTTTGGAAGTATGACCAACATAATTTTGAATGTCAATTTTCAATTTTCAAAATGTCATCTGAACAAGTAATATCCACTTTTGTTCTGACCAACTATAAGGGAAAAAAAGCATTGCAGTAAATCGCGCTGATTAAATCTAACCATCGCTTATCATATAACGTCAAACCGTGCAAATTATACTTTGTTCTCAAATTGTATAATGTCTCAAATAAGTCATAATTTTACCAAAATTAGCATTGCGTGACTACATTTAATGCCATTCTGATATTATCGCATGGGCCCGGTTGCAGTCTCTTTTTTTCTGTAGCCACTCCGAAGTCCGAACGAAGTCTTTTGCATTTTACATCAGTTGAATCTGTCGTCACTGGTGATTGTCGTTTGAACTATTCTGTATCCGCCATCAAATTGATAAGTGTAATTATATGAAGTGCTGTGAGAAAAGGCAATAAATGTCCACCTCCAACATCCTCATGCAATATAGCCTATTTTAGCCGCCACTCCTTCTTTTATGTGTACAGATGTGACGTAATGACGCAAAACATGCTCGAATCTCCAGCGGAAATCCACCAGTACCACTGGGATTAAAAACATTACAAGCTTACAGCTTTGATTCGAGCTAAGGCAAGCAGATAGTTTTGAACACTGGCTGGTTTTGAACTTGCTCACTTGCTCAATGTTATTTTCGATATTGTTTAACCCCAAAAAGTTAGGGAATGCAGCTTTAATTAAAAAAAATACAGTTATATATATTATATACAGTATATATGTAATTGGTAACGCTTCCTTTTACAGTACAGTACTTACAGTGTACTTACAGTGTACTTACCTAGAAAGTACTGGCTAATATAAGGTAAGTACATGGAACAGGGGTAGGTTCAGAGTTAGTACTAGTTTTAACCCACTAATTGTAGTTACTAAAATAAGTACATAGTATTTACATGGGTAACTGGACTGTAAAAGGAAGCGTTACCATGTAATATATATATAAATTACGATTTAAAACAACAGCTTTCTATTTAAGTATATTTTAAAATACAGTTTATTAGTGTGATGGCAAAGCTAAATTTTCTGCAGTCAATACATCAAAAATCAGCTTTGATTTGGTGCTCAAGTAACAGTTCTTTTTATCACTGTTTAAAAACAGTTGTGTATGGCTATTTCAGTGGAATTTCAGTGGAAACCTGAAACAAATGTTTTTTGTTTTTTTTTTTGTTTTTTTTACAAATGTGTTTACTACTGGCACACTTGATCAATTTAATGCCTCCTTGCTTAATGGGGGGGGGGGGGGGGGGGTTGACCCTAAACTTTTGAATTGTACATTTTTAAAGGACAACTCCGGCGCAAAATGAACCTTTAGTCTAATTACACATTGTTACCTAGTCAACCGTTATCTGAGATTTGTTTTCATGATTGCCGAATGTAAATAGTTCCCTTTCGTAGTCACTTCGAGTTACGTCAGAAGTGACGGAGATTGGGGGTTTCGCATAGAAAGCCAATCCTCTTCGAGTATTTAAACACGAGCCAATGGCATGCAATGCCTTGGGGCTGCGGAAATTTGCATAGCGTACTCCGCCCTACTCCGTGAGTATAAAAGGAGGAAGTGAACGCAACCGCAGTATGTTTTCGCTTCGGAGCCAAGAGAACCTCTTCACTCCTGAAAGCTATTACAAGACTCTTCGAGACGAGCGTCCTCTTCAGTGTTGGTGTGACGGCGGTACCCAGCGAGTTTCTGCATTGCCTGCGATCTGTGCAGTGGTCTGCCAGACTTTGCGCTTCTCCCTGGTCGCCTCAGCGCTGAAAGAGTGAATTTCCTCCTCTCTGTAAAAGAGCTACACGCGGCACGTCTTTTTAAAGACGGTTCGCCCGTGTTCTTCTGGATGCGGTCGATTTCTGTCGTCATCTGATGGTCGCGATCGCTGCTCTGTATGCCTCGGCATTCAGCATGCAGCAGCAGCGTTCGTGGATGACTCATGTTCCTGCTATGGGACATGACCATCTCCACACTGAGGTTAAAAAAAAAAAAAAAAAAATTAAATATATATATATATATAAAAGATATATATATATATATTTATATATAAAATATATTTTTATATATAAAAAAAAAAAAAAAAAAAAAAAATCTCACTAGAGTGAGAGCCCCGGTCCCCCTTACTCGATCGGCTTCCTTCACGAAAGGGGGCCCGTCGACCGGGGACCCGGCGAATTAACGGTGACGGTGTGGCATAAAGCCCCGACGATTTCTCGGGCCACACCTCCCGCCTCAGTGCGTGAGCCAGCGAGCGTTAGTTCGATTCAGTCGGCTGCCTCTTCAGTGGTACCGGCTGCTTCGAGCAGCGCTCCAGATGATGATGTGATGTCGATCGCAGCATCACTAGGCGGGCTACAGTCCTCGGGAGATGAGGATGCGGCTGCACTGCCCCCTTCGGGAGAGCCAGCGCTGCCCGTGTCGGATCCCGAGCTGACGGCATGCTGTCTCAAGCCGCTGGGAGTATTGGGTTAGAGTGGCATCCTCCATTCTCCCCCGATCTCTCACGGAGGGATAATTGGTTTTTGGACAAAGCTGCCGCCGCGAGGCCACGGCCAACTCCATTGCCTTTTTTTCCCCGAGCTGCATGCGGAGTTATCGCGCTCTTGGGGGACTCCTCTGTCCACTCGAGAGCGCGATCTCTCCCCCGCCTTTCCCCCCTCGATGGTGGGGCCGCCCGTGGGTGCACTGGGATGCCCCCGCTGGAGCGTTCTGTTGCGATACAGCTGTGTCCACAGAGCGCCTCCTCCGTGGTCCTCCTAGGCACCCATCCAAAGCCTGTAGGTTCTCGTCTGCCATGGCGGCGCGTTCCTATAGAGCGGCGGGACGGGCGGCCTCCGCTTTGCATGCGATGAGCACTGTGCAAGCGCAGATGCTCAGAGATATGCTCGAGGGCGGGACTGATCCAACGGCATTCGAAGATTTGCGGTCCGCCACTGACCTTGCTCTCCAAAGGGGCAACGAAAGTGGCCGCTCGCGCCGTTGGTCAGGTGATGGCCACTAGTGTGGTCCAGGAGCGTCAACCTGGCAGACACTCGGAGCGCTGAGCGGATTCGTCTGCTCGACGCCCTTCTCTCCCAGGTTGGCCCTTTTTGGCGGTGCAGTCGAGAACTCTTGCCCAGCAGTCTCCACTGCCCAGGAGCAGACGGAGGCAATCAAACATGTTCTGCCCCGACGACCAGCTGCTGCCTCCACCCAGTCGTCGGCACAGATGCCTCCCGCTGCTCGCCGCCGAGGACGCCCCCCCGCGGCTCCCTGCCTCCCGCTCGCCCCAGCAGCAGCCTTCATCCGGGCCACGGCGTGGAGGAGGCCGCCGGCAGGCGTCACAGCCCCCTCAGGCCGCACACCCCGCTAAACGCCAGGTAAGCGATGATCCTGATACGGGCTGCTCAGTGATGGAGTTGAGTTTTTCCCCAGGAGGCGGGAGCAGGCCCCCTCCTGCCCCCGGTGGAGGGCCGGGGGAAAATCTTTCGTTTTCAGTTCCCGCTGCTCGCTCACGGGTGGGCAGCGCCCTGAGTTGGTTAAGAAAGACTTGACATCATCACTGAGCCCACAGACTGGAATGAGTGCGCTCGACGTTCCAGTGCGTCAGCCCACACATTCCTCTCTGTCTCTGAGGGTGCGGAAGGGTGCGAGTGTCGTCCCCGGGCTACGCCAATCCCTTCCCCCTCTGTCGCCAGACCCCCGGCGGAACGGACCCCCGTGGAACGCTCCGCTTTCCCTGGTCCCTTCCGTCGGGGAGCGGGCTTCGACGCATCCGAGCGGGGTCATCCCTGCACGCGTGCCAGTCGACCCGCCACGCTGCCCCTCCGGGGGATGTCTGTGGTTCACATGACCCCGTTGGCTCACTTCCTGGAAGCCTGGCTTGTGCTTCCCGGGATATCCCGCTGGGTCATCAGAACGATCAGATTCGGCTACGCGATTCAGTTCGCACGGTCTCCTCCCCGCTTCAGGGGAGTTCGCTCCACGATAGTTGGTGGCAATGCCCCACTCCTGAGAGCGGAGATTGCGACCCTGCTGGCGAAGGGTGCAATCGAGACGGTCCCTCCAGCCGAGGTGGAGTCCGGGTTTTACAGCCCCTACTTCATTGTCCCCAAGAAAGACCGGCTGGGTTACGACCGATCCTGGACCTGCGCATTTTGAACCGTTCTCTCCATCGACTACCGTTCAAAATGCTCACGGCCAAACGCATTTTCGAATGTGTTCGGTATCAGGATTGGTTTGCAGCGATCGACCTGAAGGACGCGTACTTCCATGTGTCCATCTTACCTCGACACAGACCGTTTCTTCGGTTTGCCTTCGAGGGCCAGGCATATCAGTACGCCGTTCTCCCATTCGGGTTAGCTCTGTCCCTCGCGTCTTCACGAAGATCGTCGAGGCAGCCCTTGTTCCCCTTCGCGAACACGGGGTTCGCATCCTGAATTATCTCGACGACTGGCTGATACTAGCACACTCTCGAGCTCAGCTTTGCGAACACAGAGACTTGGTGCTCCGGCACCTAGCCCGTTTGGGCCTTCGGGTCAACCGGGGAAAAGAGCAAACTTTGCCCCGTGCAGAGGATCTTTTCTCGGCATGGAGATAGACTCGGTCGCCATGTCGCGCAGCTCACGAACGAGCGCGCGCACTCACTGCTGACTTGTCTTCGACAGTTCGAGGGCAAGAGTGCGGTTCCACTGAAAACTATTTCAGAGGGCTCCTGGGGCATATGGCATGCCGCGGCAACGCCGCTCGGTTTGCTTCATATGAGACCGCTTCAGCTGTGGCTTCGCGATCGAGTCCCGAGGTGGGCATGGCATCGCGGCTCGCTCCGAGTTCCAGTGACTCCAGCGTGCCGCCGAACCTTCTTCCGTGGTCGAACCTCAGCTTCTTACGGACCGGCGTCCCTATTCAGCGAGTTTCCAGGCATCTCGTTGTCTCCACGGATTGCATCTACCACGGGTTGGGGTGCCATGTGCAATGGGCATGCAGCCGCGGTTCCTGGACAGGAGCCCAGCGCCTCATGCACATCAATTGCCTCGAGCTGTTGCAGTACGGCTCGCCCTACACCGCTTCGAGCGTTGCTCAAGGGCCAGCATGTGCTTGTCCGCTCAGACAACACTACGGCAGTAGCGTACATCAACCACCAGGGGG
>NW_024121421.1:1771178-1814036 GCF_016745375.1 Pimephales promelas
GGAGATCACTGCCATGTTTATGAAGGGAACATTTACTAAAAACGATTGTGAAACGTTTCAAAGCGCTTCTTAAAAGTGATTGTTTAGAAATTGATTTAAGTAAAAATTATGTTTGTACTGAAACTGAGTGGTCACGCTTTGGTCAGTTTACAATATTCATGCATTTGTTACGGTTCTCGTTAAGGACCCAAGCACTATTATTTTTGGGATATTATTTTATTTTATTTTATTCATTAGATCTTAGATTCTTTCTTGCCAGGGCAGTTTTATGCGGCTATAAAAAACAATTAATGTATGCATTGAATATGTGTGTATTTTACGTTTATTTTACTAAACTAGCACAATGATGCATATTAATATATTTTAGCTTATTTAAACTTATTCCCTTTATTTAAATACGATAATTTCAATAAGCAAGAACATTTCAAAAATAAATTCGAAGACTTCACTAATCCGCCACCAGATGTCACTTTAGTCACATTGATGATCAATAGAGAGAAAATTAGAAAGATTATGTTGGCCTGAAGCAACATTTGTTTATTTTGTTTTGTTAGTATATTCTTAAGTGGGTTGACTACTAATTATTGTGCAAGCATATAATATTTAGAATATAAATTCAGCGGTTTTAATCGTAACTGTATGCAAACATAGTTGTGGCTCTCCGTATTCATGTGTGCGAGTCCATGTGAGCTGACCAATCAGGGACGGTATGTAAATGAGACCGGAGCGAGTAGACTACTCTACTGTCTCAGTCACGTATCGTGAGTGTCATTTTTAGCACTCCGCTCTGCATGAGCTGCAAATCCCTGTCTGGATCGCACAGGATAACCTAACTAACAGAGAGCACATACTTAAGGATATCCGTTTCTAATGTGCATGCAATATGACTTTTGAAGAACCGTGTGGAGACAACGCAACGGAAAGGTATGTTTTCTTATAAAACTCACAGGTGTTGATGCATTTGACCGTGCCTGTTGTCCGTTTGTGCCGTTGAAAAGACCTCGAAGCTCACATCATTTCTGCTTTATTAACGAACGCTTCAGTCATTGGACATTTGTCTCTTTCTTTCTTAAATGGTTATTTGCTGCAACTCCTGCAGAAGTTCGACCAAACAACAATACTCGTGTGATCATTGATCAGATGTCCTCTATTCTTTTGCAAACATTGTTCAGTTCGTATGAGCGATCGCCTGTAAGTGAAAACTGATGTGTTTTTTAAATCTTCTCTTAGAATGGACACGGTTGAAAAGGCACTGGAAGAGGTTCTGACTGCTGCATTACCTCAGGGATGCATCACCGTGGGAGTTTACGAGGCAGCGAAGTCACTTAATGTGTAAGTGGTGATCATTGGAAGACCCTTTATACCTGGGTTATTTCACATTCTAAAAAAAAAAAAAAAAATCTGTGCTTCACTACTGACAAAAGACATTGGATATTTTTTGTTCACAGAATTTTGCAAATGTGATTGCACCTTAAGATTAAAATTGGTCCATTGGATTAAATGTACTTTCATTGACATTTTCGCAGGGACCCAGACAACGTGGTCTTATGTCTGCTGGCCACAGATGAGGAGGATGTGAAAGATGTTGCGCTCCAGATTCACTTCACCTTGATCCAAGCGTTCTGTTGCGAGAATGACATCAATATCTTGCGAGTGAACAACATGAGACGTCTGGCAGAGATCCTGGAGGGTGTGAAACCGGGAGGAGAGTCGATGGACCTACACTGTGTGTTAGTCACCGTATGTGTCATTTCATACTCCTTGTGTCAGTTTATTGCTCGCACACAACTGCTTCGATCACAGCTGCAGAATTGTTCGTGCATATTCATATTAACTGCCGGGAAAGGATTAGTTAAACTCTTTTGAGAACGGCACGCCTGAAGGAGTTTAAAGTTCAATGATCCGTTAAGAGTGTCTGTGATGTGGAATTCCAGCCGGTCTGGAGCTGCAGTAAACTGGCAGCTCTTCAGAGTGATCTAATAGCAGTGCTGAACTTCTGTGGCCGCCTTTAGAATTCGCAGAACTTCCTGTGCAACAGTGGGGCATTCTGCAAACACCGTTTCCTGGAAGAAGAAAAAGCTCTGTGAAGTGACCATCTTTAACAAATTAGAGAGAGGCCCTTTGAAAACAAGTGCTTGTCAGTTAACAGCAGCTGTTAAAATCACTTACTGCCTGACTCTTGCAGACCTACTGAATTGATCTAGAGGACATGCGATATACAAGTGCACTTCACTCACAATGTTTTCTCTTTTTCCTTCACGAATCCGCAGTCATCCACGTGGAAAGATCCAGCCCTCAGCAAACTAAATAGATTCTGCAGAGACAGCCGGGGTTTGGACCAGTGGGTGCCGGTTATCAATCTCCCTGAACGATGAACAGAAGTGGACAAACAATGTCACCGCTTTTACGGGCTACTGCACTAGATTCGTGCTCTGGATGAAGCTTCTTGCCAGTGAGAATAAGACATGAGGGGGATTAATGAAATTCAGTGGATGAAATGTATTCCAGCAAACCCAATGATCAGAAGTGTGGATTTTGTATGTCCTGCTGGACGGTCGATTCATGGTTTCACCTCAGAGCAGGAAGAATGACTCAGCACTATGTTCGCAGTGCTGCCAGGGAATGACAAGTCTCGCAGTTTGCCGGGAAACGAGACCGTACAGGAAACTGAATCACACATGCTGGATTAGAGAACTAGGAGTGACTGGAGTGAGTTCAACTGGAATCTACTCGATGAAATGCGATCGGACTGTCGCCGGTCAGATGGACTGTTAAATGTTGGGCATGACCCTTTTTGCAATTTAAAGAGAATATGCTGTCCTGTATTATAATTATTTAAAAGGGAATATACAACTTTCTTTATTGATTTAGATAGAAATGAGTTCTTTGTTTTCATTTGAATTGTACTGGAATATGTTCTCTGTATTTTAAACTGTTAATTTATTAATTGTATTTATATTGTTGCTTTCATCCTCAGATATTGTTAAAAATAAAATGTCTGACCCATGTATACGTCTTTGGCAGTGTTTCTGTTGTTTGAGTTCATTGAACTAGTTAGTTATGCACAATATGTTGATACCATATCGGTTATCGGCTGATATTTATATCAGATTATTTGGGATATTTAATTGTGCATGCTCAATGCCACTATTTCTACAGTTATATTAGCTTTGTGACCAGCTAACAAACACCCAATGCTAATATTTAAAAATGCTAATAATTTAACAAAACTTAAGTAATCTTTAGCAAATCTTAAAATGAAAATGTATTTTGCATATGTTACATTAAAAATGTTCAGATGCATAATCCCCTCTTGTAGCATTTGGGACTGGTTTTAGTTTTTAATATTTTATTCTTTAGAAATTGAGCAAAAACATTTTAAATGCTACTTTTCAGTTATTGCCCAAAAAATGTAAATAATATTATTGGCTTATAAGAATCAGTCAGAATTTAAATATCAGTACAAACAGGTCACTAGATGTTCCCGTAAACTATGGGTGCACGATGTTTTGGAATTTTTATTAAGATTAGATATAAATTAGTTGCTTTAGAAAAATAGAATTTGAAAAAATAGAATATTCTTTATGTATTTTTTTGATCATTGGCCATAAAATAAACGTATTCATTTGTCAGAATCAGGCAGAATTTAATTATCTATATATTGTCAATGAATGTGTAATAAAAAAGGACATTTATTTGCACTAAAAAACAATTATATGACTTCCCAACTAAATACCAAATGCCCAGTTGCCTGAACCCACTGATGGAATCAATCACTCTTTTGGCAAAGTCATAAGCACTTTTTTTTAGCATTGTGTCGCATCCGTGCTGCATAATGGTGAGCACAGGTGACAAAGGTCAAACACAATTAAAGCACAAGTGTCACCACTTGAACACAACAACTCAAAATTGATCACTGCAGGATGAGCGTCCCATCTATGTTCTTGTTTGGGAAAATGTGAGTTTTCACAAGGCCCACCAGGTAAGAGAGTGGTTCAATATGAACCAAGGTTTTATCAGTCTTTGCCTTCCACTGTACTCCCCTTTCTTAAACCCCATAGACCTTATTCAGAGCAGCGCCATGACAGGTATGAAAGTGAGGCTGCGAGGGATAGACTTACCATGTTTCCAATGGCATCCGCTGTAAAAAGCTGAATAAAGCGGCTAGATTACTTACGATTTTCCACAGCTTACATTGTCGGGAGTTTTTTGTCAACTGAAATTTCTTGGAAAGATATTTTGCCAGTGTTTTATAAGCAGAACAATCAGAAAACACATTAATAACAATACAGCCCATTGAAGAGATGCATGTCTATCCCTCACAGCCTCTCTTTCCTTCTCATTAAAAATCAAAGATGGCGCTGCCGTGAAAAAGTCGTATTGAGGAATTTTTCTCCTTATGGAGGTGGAAGGTATAACGCCAACCTTACACCAGGGTAAATCTCCTACACTCCATGGGACTTGCCTGTGGTGACATAGGTGTGGAGGCATGCCAAGCCTGGATACGGCATGCCAGGGTTTTTTTCCCCTCGTAGCCTGGCCAGACAAAATATGGCCTGTGATGTGGATGTCCTGTGGCCTGCCCTGACCCAGTACGGAGACATGATACTGTGGCTGGGTAATGCACTTATTTGTATATTTTTGTACTTCTTCTTTGTACTATTTTTTCATTGTGCTTACTGTACACAAGTGGCAAACACGTGCGATTTCTGTTTTTACAAGTACGTGTAAATGTACAATGTATTTTGTGCTAAATGCACGTTTTGTAACATGCATTTAGCCTATAGTGAACAAACGTTTATTTCTCCAGCTTCATGTTTTCTGTGTTTAGTGACTGTTCAGTTTTTAAATTTGATTGACTCGGAGCACGACGATTTGACAACATAGTTCGAACTGTTTTGAGGTGAAAGTTTGGTTTTGCAAGAGTCTGAGGCTTTGTGAATTAAGCTAGAAAATTTGGTTTTTTGTTTACGGTTTAGAGAAAAGGAGAGCAGCTTTCAAGAAATGTGTTTTCGCAATCGAGAAAAACTGTAAATGCACCGTATGGTAAATGCTTCAGGTGGCAGGTACATTTTGCTGTTGTAGAGGGCAATTTTGAAGCGTCATTGGTATTTATTTTGTCAACAGCATTTTGAAAACCATCCAACAGCTTTCTTCTCTTGTACTTCAAAAAAAAAGAAAGAAAAAAAAGAAAAAGAAAGAGGTATTTCCACAAGTAGGCGTGACAGAGAATTCCATTTTGTTCACTACGGCAGCTGGGAGACGCATGACGTCGGGTCATCATGGCCTTGTGTCTTTACACAAAACAGAAGATAATTCGGGCCCTGACCAAGCCAGAAATAGAAATAGCACTGAGAGAGTGAATCTACCTGACGCCATCAGCATACAGATTGGGTGGAGGGCATGCAAAACGATGGCAGAGTTAAAATGTGCACAAAGAAAATGAACAAAAAAAATAGAACGGGGAAAGGCTATTCAAGGCTGCAGCAGGAAAGCTGACAACTAAAAAATAGCCATGAGTTCACTGCAAGAATGAGGAAAAAGAGAGAGTAGACTGGAAAGACCCTAATATTGAATACCACTGCAAATTGTTGCTTCATTTCCAGCTAAAACTTTGCTGCATTGCTCTTATAAGCAGCTGATGTTGGGAAACAGTATTTCAACTTTTTGTACAAAGGAACTGGGTCATTAGGCCATATTTTCAAACAGGAAACTGATCTGCAGCGTAGTATGTTCCCTTAAACTGTGGATGCAAGATATGGGAACATATCGGTCATCCATCAATATTATATTGTTTATTTGTACTGGGTATTTAATTGGTGTGTTCATTTCCCCTATTTTTAAATTTAGATGATCTGTGTTATCATATAACTCACTTAACGTTAATCAGTAACTTTAGAATAAGGTCCTATTTGTTAACATTAACCACAAGCAATATATTTGCAGCATTTAATAATCTTTGTTAATGTTAGTTAATAAAAATCCAATTCTTTAATGTTTGTTCTTGTTAGTTCACACTTCACAGTGCATTTAGCATAACTTTTGATTTAAAAAAATATTAATGTTGGAGTAAACAGGGCTGGCATTATACCCCTGCTGCAGTGAGCTTTGGAGTTTCTACCACCTGGCCTTCCATTAACCTCATCTTAAATACAGGTATGTGTGCAGGTAAACAGAGTGACAGTGGTACTTTCTTACTAAAAGTGCCTAGAGCTGGGAAACTCCAGCTTTATGTGTTTGGGGCCATGATTTTATAGGTGGAAGTGAGACGTCGGCTGTTCCCACGCACGAGGAATGCAAATGTTTCTGAAGGGACTGACTGCAGTGCCACAGATCAAACTACAGTATTTAATGTTCCTCTTCTCAGATGGGTAAAACGCTATTGTAAGTAATCCTTTACTTGCAAAATCATGCATGATTAGCATATTAAGGAAATTAATTATTTCATTCAATAAGTATTTAATAAATTGATTAAAAGTCACAGTAAAGACTTTTACATTGGTAAAAAAAAATCTGTTAATCTATTTGAAATAAATATTTTTTTTCTTTCTATTAATCAAAGCATCATGAAAACAAAAATTAAGCAGCGCAAGTTTTTTTTTTTTAAATTGACGATAATAAGAAATGTTTCATGAGCACCAAATCAGCATTAGATTGATTTCTGAAGGACCATGTGCTACTGAAGACTTAAAAAAATCAGCTTTTCCATCACAATAATAAATTATATACAGTTATTTTAACCTGATGTAATACTATTTCAGGTTCACTCTTTTTTTCTGTATTTTTGATGAACTAAATGCAGCCTTGGTGAGCATAAGGGGAATTAAAAAAACTTACTGACAAACTTTTGAACAGTATAGTACTGTCCCAATACACAAGCTTGCATTTTGGCAAGAATGGTTAAAAATCCTGGATGTGTTCTTGACACGTTCATTTTACCGAGGATGCATCGGTTGGTAACGTGAACTTGACGGCAGAAATTCGAGGCAGGTCAATACACCAATTCGTTTTTCTACATTTACGTACGCTATTTCATCACTAAATTCTCTTCTGAGAACATTTGATGCGAGAAATCAACTGTGTATATTTTAAATATTGGCATTTTTATGAAAATTATTGGCGAATCCAAAATGTGCTCAGACGTTTTCGGAAGTGAGAATCTCCATAAGCGGGTGTTAAGTTAGCTAGCGAGCAAACCGGCCAGTCTGCTCACAGACTCGTTTTGCCCCGGCCGCATTGAAGAGACAACGAGATGCAATGCAGCCAGGCTGTTATCTTCAATAATTCTCGTTGTGTTTGGGTCCTGCAGACAGCGTCTGTTCGGGGGTATTATTGCGCATTACCAGCAAGAACACATCGTCTCAAACTGTCAGCTGCGTTCTGTGTGCTTGTCACCTTGTGAGTTCATTCTTCCAAGAACAAGAGCGTTCTCCCCAAGAACACAAGTCCGTTCTTTGCATTCTTGGTTTTGAGAAACACCATGTTTCATTCCTGTTTCCTTTTGGTCTTGTACTAGTTTGTTTCCATGGTTACTAATTATTTTGTTCACCTGTTCCTTGTTGAGTTCCTCATTATTTTATGCCCTTATGGGCTGCTTACACGACACCATTTTCAACTAAAAATGGAACACTTTTTATGTGTTTTGGCCATTCATTTACATGCCAACCACATTTTGAGGGCCTGAAAACGCAAACATTTGAAAAAGTATTTCAAAGTGAAAGATTTTGAAAACAATACCACTATTGTCTCTGTGTAAACTACAAAAAGCGAATTTGTGCAAATGATTAGGCTACGTCATGCATACCTGTTCAGTCCATAGACAGTACAAGAAATGGACAGAGCCATCTCATTGGAACTCCATTGAGACGATTGAAGGCGATTTTCTAGCACTTCCGTCCCTGACGCGCAGACTCAAACAGAGCTTGACTACGTAATGTGACGAGAGCAACCCGTCTGTCTTCTAGTGCTGAATCATTCCCTCCCGAAACATGCAGAGGCGGTGAGTGTGAATAGGAGCTGTCCATGAGCTAGGAGAAGGAGACAATTCTGCTAGGTTTTCTGATTAATTATTTTGTCATTTTCACGTTTCCCCGATTGAGCGCGAGCTTCTTGCTTCTACGGGGCCATAACATAAGCTACAAGGTAATCGAGCATTTTATACATTGTCGTGTTTCTTTAGAAATAAATAAAGGACAAATGGGGTCTTCAAACGCATCAGATGTAAAGTTATTCGCTGTCAAAGTGACGCCAAAATGAATGGGAGTCAATGGGAATGCTAACACAAGTGAAGTTCTGCTACAAGATGGCAGCTCCCGCGAGGCTTCAACTTCCGGTCGATGAATTACCCCCATGGTTCAGTCTACAGGCTCGTAGTGTTTCTTTACAAAGTAACATTGCCAACTACATGGCCTGGCATGAATAATACAGCGTTTTTAGTTTTCTTCCCAGATCCGTGGGAAAAGGGATGTTTTTGACACATTTGACATATTGTTGTCTGTACGCAAAAATCGTTTTCTGGTAAAAACTTTTCTGGTTTTAGTACATCATTGTCGTGCCTTTTATTTATTCAAATGGTAACACTTTAGTTTAGGGTCCAATTCTCACTATTTACTAATTTCTTATTAGCATGCATATTACTATGATATCGGCTGTTTATTAAGCACATATTAATGCTTTATTCTGCATGACCATATTCCACATCCCATAATCCTAATACCTACATTTAACAACTACTTTACAATTAATAATTATGAGTTTATTAAGGCAAAGTCGTAATTAATAGTTATTTAATTAATTATGAGTACTGAGTACTGCTTGGTTCTGCAGTGGAGAGATTAACTGTTTTAACCTCAGGAGAGAAATACTATTACACAGGCACAAATCTACACCTGGGGTCTCAGAAAGCTCTGGTATATCGCTGAATAATAACAAATAAATGGCTCCTTGTTTTCCTTATAAAGGATTACGGAGGTTTATCCTGCGCCTTTCCTCGGAGATAACATGTAACTCTATCACTAAAATTGACAAGAGGACAAAGCCAGTTCATCAATCAACCGCAAGAAGCTCCACTGATTACATCGATATAGGGCAGTAAATACAGTCTGACCTATTTCTGAGTGTAGGGGGTATGAGAGGAGCTCTATTGGGATCATTGCATAACAACAAGTCATTGATGGAGCAGAGACCCAAATAAAACAATATCAGAGAAATTAGATCAAATGGGAAAAGTGAGACCATGAACACCTGGTGGCTGTGGGAAAGCATAAGGCAGTGATTACACATTATACTCTCCTGATAGTGACAAAAAACAAACAAACATGATAATACGACAAAACTACTTTTTTAAAGGTTGTGATTTTGAGTGTACCTATTGCCTTTATGAATAATAAATTTTCAGGAGCCATTACTCTTCAGTGTCACATGCTACTTCACAGAACATTATATACCGATTTGTTGCAAATATTTCTTATTGCCGATATTATCAATGTTGAAAACAGTTGCTTAATATTTTTTGTGGAAACCATGATACAATATTTTTTTTTCAGGATTTTCTTATGAACTGAAAGTTCAAAAGAACAGCGTTTATTATTATTTGTAATATTACATGTTACTGTCACTTTTGATCAATTCAATGTGCCCTTGCCGGATAAAAGTATCTAACACAGTCTCATCCCAAGAAGTCATGTAACTGACGTCTTGGGACGTCTTTTGACCATACGTCAACATCCGCCTTTTTAGGGTACCCTTAAACGTCGGTCACATGACGATCCTGGGCCGTCATACAACTGAAGCTTTACCTTTAACGTCGGTTAGGTGACGGGGTAGGTTTAGGTCTGGGGTAGGGTTAGGATTCGATAACGTCATCTAACCGACGTTTAAGGGTACCAGTTATATGACATCTTGGGATGAGACGTATCAGTTTCTCATTGACCCCAAAACCTAACTTTTTACAACAGAAATGAATCAACACTTAAGCTGGACTACACTATTTTCTTTTAGATCTGCTGTGCAGCCGAAACAAACTTTGTTGCATTATTTTTCTGTTGTCACTGTAAAGCTGCTTTGAAACAATTTGCATTGTAAAAAGTGCTATAAATGTGACTTGAGTTTTGTAATAATTGTTTTTTTGCTTTTATTAGCATTTGCTAAATATGATTGTAAAATTGAAACATGCATTTTATGTTGAAACAATATGCATTGTGAAAAGTGCAATATAAATACATTTTAAATTAAATTAAATAAATAAATGTAAATTTAATACCGGACTTAAAAGAGAACATGCATAAACAAGACAATTCTGAGAGTAAACCTATATTTTGTTGGAAAAAGACATCATCTACAACCCAATATATTGGGACCCAGTTCTGGAATTCTGCACAGTGAAAGGAATATTTCATTTAAAAATGATGACACTGAATGCTCTTCATATATATATTAAAAAAAAAGATATATATATATTTCAAAGGCAAAAAGAGATAAGGCAGACCAAAAAGCTTGTGCATGTCATTTACAATACAAAAGCACCTTTAGAAATGACCACTGCATCAGGAAAAACACAATTGTCCAAATAACAACAGGCCACTGTGACAACTCAATACTACTTTTGGGAAACATTGCAACAATGTCACTTTAAAAGCATCACTCAACGAGAAAGCAAGGCTGAAATTGCCATTCAAAGCATACTGCTGTTCAAATAAGATGTTGTTTAGCACAATTGCAAGTTCAGTTGCACAGACAAGGATCAGATGTCGACCTGGGTATATATCCCGACTGATGACACAGATGTGTAATAATGATGAAGACACAGTGAAGATGTCTGCGCCACTAGTTCACAGTGGTTTAACTCTGGCTGTTGTCTTGAGGCAGTGGACGAGTCAGGGATACTTCAGTAAGGCTGGTTCTGCTGGTCTGGTGAAGTTGTTTTCGGCCAGCTGTGTCATGAAGGCATTACACACTCACTTTCATCATATGCATGGCAACTCACAAGAGTTTAAGGTACAGGAGTTGTAAACATGGAATGATGTCAAAATGCATTCATATAACAGTCACAAAAATCACCACAATCAGAGAAATCATTGTCTGCTCAGTGTGCACAGAAAAAAAAAATCATATGCAAACCTATGTGAGTTTCTAATGCTGGTTTGATCCCAAAATGAGGTGGCACAATGACATTAAAAGTTTGACATAATAAAGAAACAATCAGAAGTAATGCATACATTAAGGTATAAGGCATCTTGTAAATAATCATTAAAGGGTTACAATATATTATGTACCATGATCTGCAATAAAGTGTTGCTATAGTATCTATAATATACAGGGCAATAATAGGATAGTCAAAGTATCCTAATGCAAATTCAGAAGATTTTTTTTTTAAAGAATGGGGGTTCTGTTAAATGGGTAAAAGAAACACAGTACTTTGGTAATACTTTACAATAAAAAAAAAATCAAAATTATTATATTATAATAATTATTATATATATATATGAACATAAATTTAGGCTGTTATTTATTTATAATGAATAAACGCACACATATGGTAAACATAAGCTCAAGCAAGCTTGCTTGATGTGCGAGGACCAATAATGTAAATTCGTGTGTTACTCAGCACATCTGAGCTTCCGACAAAACCAATAAGGTTCATTCTCGTGTTACGCAGCCTGTTTGAACTTCTTCATGAACCAATGAGGTTCATTCTCATGTATTACGCAGCATGTTTGAACTTCTTCATGAACCAATGAGGTTCATTCTTGTGTGTTACGCAGCACGTTTGAACTTCCTCATGAACCAATGAGTTTCATTTTCGTATGTTACTTAGTACGTTTGAGCTTCCGCAAAAATATTATGTGAATAAAAGCATAAATTAAATCTGTTCATCATATAAAGCGATTGAATTTCTTCACAAATTCATACGGATTCGTTTTAAGATCTCTTTCTGAACTTTTTTAAGCGAATTTTTTAAACTTTTAAAGTAATAGTTGTGTAGACTTTCAACTAAGGGACATAAATCTCAGGTTTAATTTAAAACATCTGTACATCTGTGTTTCTGTTTTGAACAAAAGTTTTATGGGTTTGGAATAACATGAGGGTGAGTAATTGATGAACATAAAAAAAATGTCATTTAAAGCTGCTTTTTTCTCTTTGTCGCCATCTCTGTTAGAAACCTGCAATTGCAGTTATTGGCGGAATTATCAACTTTGGGTTGTGACTCGGGACGGAACAGAGCAGATGAATGTGTGGCTGTCAGTCACCGCTTGGTGTAGATACTGTCATTCGGAATCACAGATTCTGCTTTTTGGAAGTATGACCAACATAATTTTGAATGTCAATTTTCAATTTTCAAAATGTCATCTGAACAAGTAATATCCACTTTTGTTCTGACCAACTATAAGGGAAAAAAAGCATTGCAGTAAATCGCGCTGATTAAATCTAACCATCGCTTATCATATAACGTCAAACCGTGCAAATTATACTTTGTTCTCAAATTGTATAATGTCTCAAATAAGTCATAATTTTACCAAAATTAGCATTGCGTGACTACATTTAATGCCATTCTGATATTATCGCATGGGCCCGGTTGCAGTCTCTTTTTTTCTGTAGCCACTCCGAAGTCCGAACGAAGTCTTTTGCATTTTACATCAGTTGAATCTGTCGTCACTGGTGATTGTCGTTTGAACTATTCTGTATCCGCCATCAAATTGATAAGTGTAATTATATGAAGTGCTGTGAGAAAAGGCAATAAATGTCCACCTCCAACATCCTCATGCAATATAGCCTATTTTAGCCGCCACTCCTTCTTTTATGTGTACAGATGTGACGTAATGACGCAAAACATGCTCGAATCTCCAGCGGAAATCCACCAGTACCACTGGGATTAAAAACATTACAAGCTTACAGCTTTGATTCGAGCTAAGGCAAGCAGATAGTTTTGAACACTGGCTGGTTTTGAACTTGCTCACTTGCTCAATGTTATTTTCGATATTGTTTAACCCCAAAAAGTTAGGGAATGCAGCTTTAATTAAAAAAAATACAGTTATATATATTATATACAGTATATATGTAATTGGTAACGCTTCCTTTTACAGTACAGTACTTACAGTGTACTTACAGTGTACTTACCTAGAAAGTACTGGCTAATATAAGGTAAGTACATGGAACAGGGGTAGGTTCAGAGTTAGTACTAGTTTTAACCCACTAATTGTAGTTACTAAAATAAGTACATAGTATTTACATGGGTAACTGGACTGTAAAAGGAAGCGTTACCATGTAATATATATATAAATTACGATTTAAAACAACAGCTTTCTATTTAAGTATATTTTAAAATACAGTTTATTAGTGTGATGGCAAAGCTAAATTTTCTGCAGTCAATACATCAAAAATCAGCTTTGATTTGGTGCTCAAGTAACAGTTCTTTTTATCACTGTTTAAAAACAGTTGTGTATGGCTATTTCAGTGGAATTTCAGTGGAAACCTGAAACAAATGTTTTTTGTTTTTTTTTTGTTGTTTTTTTTACAAATGTGTTTACTACTGGCACACTTGATCAATTTAATGCCTCCTTGCTTAATGGGGGGGGGGGGGGGGTTGACCCTAAACTTTTGAATTGTACATTTTTAAAGGACAACTCCGGCGCAAAATGAACCTTTAGTCTAATTACACATTGTTACCTAGTCAACCGTTATCTGAGATTTGTTTTCATGATTGCCGAATGTAAATAGTTTTATCTCTAAAAACAGTTTAGCCTATAACGCTAATATAATGCTAGTATATAGGGCATAGAGTAATGACAAATAAAAATCGCTTGTTATTACCACTAAAAAGGGTCAAAATAGCCCCATACTAACACGACAGCATAACGAGGGTCCCTACATTCAAACCGAAGCATTAAGAACTTTGTCAGTGTCCATACAGTTTAATAAGCAGATATTTTATACATACAGTCAACTTCGCGAATACAGGAGGAAGCCATCTTGAAAAAATAGTCTCTACCAGTCGATCTACGAACGCCCATCCAAGTGCGCTGGTGAGATGTGAATAAGGTGATAAGGTGAGCGCGAACAGTAGGCTACGTGTACATATTGAAGACAAGTAAACGGTTTGTGTTTGTGTTTCTTCCGGAAACAACGGACCATATGAGATTCTGCACAGTTCAGCGCACTTGGATCGGCGCTCGTAGATCGACTGGTGGAGACTATTTTTCCAAGATGGCTTCTTCCTGTATTCGCGAAGTTGACTGTGTGTATAAAATATCTTCTTATTAAACTGTATGGACACTGACAAAGTTCTCAATGCTTTGGTTTGAATGTAGGGACCCTTATTATGCTGTCGTGTTAGTGTGGGGTTATTTTGAGCCTTGTTAGTGGTAATAACAAGCGATTTTTATTTGTCATTACTCTATGCCCCATATACTAGCATTATACTAGCGTTATAGGCTAAACTGTTTTTAGAGATACAACTATTTACATTCGGCAATCATGAAAACAAATCTCAGATAACGGTTGACTAGGTAGCAATGTGTAATTAGACCAAAGGTTCATTTTGCGCCGGTGTTGTCCTTTAACATTTCAAGTAATCATTTAAGTGAACCTTATTGTAAATTGTTACCCACATTTTGTCTGGCTGGAATAAACAACATTTCAACACGAACACATCATTTTGTATTAGGTCACTCTTAAAGATGAAATTTCTGTCAGTATTTACTCACCCTCATGTTGTTCCAACCCCGTAAGACTTTCGTTCATCTTCGGAACACAAATTAAGATATTTTTAATTAAATTTGAGAGCTGGATCACTCCTCCATAGGCTTTATAAGGGATCGACGTACAACCTATAAGCTTTGCATAGTTTCACAACGTGAAATCTCGAGGCCAACAGAGAAGGAGATAAATAGTTGAATAAAGTCGTTATTTTTATTTTTATTTTATTTTTTCGCACAAAAAGTATTCTTGTCGCTTGATAAACTTAAGATTGAGCCACTGTAGTCACTCGGACTATTTTAACAATGTCTTCCATAACTTTTGGGCTGGCCAGTTTCAATCCTTTAAGAAGCCTATGGTAGAGTGATCCAGGTCTCAGATTTAATCAAACATATCTTCATTTGTGTTCCGAAGATGAACGAAAGTCCTACGGGGTTGGAGCAACATGAGGGTGAGTAATTACTGACAGAAATTTCATTTTGGGGTGAACTAACCCTTTAAAATGCTGATCTGCAAGTTTAGGCAATTGTTGATCTTTTGAAACACAGCTCCCCTGGAGAAAAAGAGATATAGAAAAGGGCACGACGTTGTGTGTAGTGTTTTGACAGGAGCAGTTAGCTTTGTATCACTCCTTTGTTCAAAGAGTGAGTTAATGAGGGAGGGCTGGTGCAGCATTGCGTCAATGTGACGCTTCCAACGACACCTGTTTCCTCCTCCAATGAGCACAAGCACCCTTCACACATTCATGATGCTGACATTTCACCCCTCACATCAACCCTCCACACTCCCTGTGACCGGACACCTTTAAAAGCACTGCAGATGAGGCTCTGCTTATCTGCAGATATATATATTACAGACTGCAGTCATTAAATTATCGTTTCCTGTGCTTTGTGATACTAGTGCGGCTGAGAACCGCCCACTCTGACCTCACCCTTTATTTGCAGGAGACACAACCACATCAGTGGACTCCATCACAAAGCAAACAAGTCATCTGTGCTGTGCTGTGCCCTAAAGCTACAAAATCATTCATGGGTTGGTTTTGTCTTTGCACCACAAATGATTTGTTTACTAGGTGCTTTGACTCTCCCTTTTCATAGACAACATGGACATTTCAAGTCAGGAGATTTGTGGATACAATCAAATAATGGCTTGGGGTTTAGTTCACTTTAAGGCAAATAGGGAATGGATGTTTGAAGATCATATTCTCTCTCTAAAAAATAACAATAAAAGGAACATCAAAACACACATCAAGAGTTCAAGCATCCCACTACAATATAGTGCAGGGCTTTTTATCTTTAAAGGGGTTTTCTGAGGCTGGGATACCCATAAGCAGAGGGTCATACTTGGCATGTTCGCTGCAGTAGTGCATGAGGTCTGCAGAAGCTTTAGACACCTAAAAGAAGAAACACAATGTGAAATTTGAGAGATTTGTGTACAAGTGAATTAATTTAGTGATTAAAGTGATAGTTCATTCAAAATTCTGTCAATTATATGACTTTTGTTCATATGTAAAATGCAAAAAGATAATATTCCCACAATTTGGTCCATGCGATGAATATCAGTTTTGTCCAAGACAATAGTGAATGCCATTGCCTTTTATATTATGACAAAAAAAAAGTCATTATTCAAAATAATTTTTTCCCGTTTCACAGAAGAAAGAAGTACAGATTTCATTGTTAGTTTGTTAAAAAAAAAGAATATTCTGCACATGAATATGCATGAATATGCATCAATTACATGACTTTTGTTCTTCTGCAAAACATAAAGAAGAATAGTTCAATTCTTTTTTGTCCATGCAATGACGTACGTGTGAGCCTATAACCTACAAATTCAGTTCTTTAACCAATACCACATTTCAAAATAAAAGTAAAGCCATCAAAAGTATTAAACAACTAGGACTGTCAATTATTTCAATATTTTTATCAAATTATTACATTTAGTCAAATTAATGGAAAGGGGTTTAAAGGGCTATCCAATTCCCTAGCAAAAAATAAAAATAAAATAAATAGTATATATTAAACATAATATTATTTATATTGTATATATGTTTTACATAATATGTGTTAAATAAAATACAATAAAATATTAAACTGACAGACCTAAAAATAGCACACATGGATGTACAGGAATTTTCTTTTGAGCAATAAATAAATAAATAAATGTGAATTAAAATCAGTTAAAATAAAAAAAATAAAAAATATATAATTTAGCTCCTTCAAACCATCCTGTTTCTAGATTTACAGCTCAGCTTTCTCATTTTCTCAGCCATCTCATGAAGTGCCGTTTAGTATGCCATTTAAACAGTCTTGAAGGTGTTTCCATATTTTTCAACTTTATTTTAATTTAATTAAAATTTAATAAAAAAAAAATCATGTGAAGGCACAATTATTTAACAATTTCACAGCATCTTTAGCATAATGAGAAACAAATTAAACCAAGTGTTCCAAGTGTTTTATTTAATGATAATTAATAATTAATTTACCTTTATTCTCTCTTTGTTAGCTTCTATCCGTAGCTGTTGAACAGTCCTTCTGGCTTGGGCTATATTATTAGAGTTTTGCTTAGATGACATCTTTGATAATCTTCACAGACCTGGATAGAAAACAACAACACAAAAAAGTTGATATTGACATGCACTCTGAGCAGCCAACATCAGATCAAAGCTATTCCAGTCCCATGATTCATGAACTATACAGCAGAATTCTCATGCAAAACGTGTGTAAGACAGGAAATTTGTCTGTATGTAAATGCATGTTAACACATATATCTCTCTGAGGAGGCACCGAGGGCCCCTTTGACTCCTGCAGTGGGTGGGGGGTGTTTAGTGCGTCAAACCCCCAACGAGGGGCTTTTTCACTGGGTCAGCAGCCTCTGTATTGCTTTACGACTGCAGGAGGGAGAACCAAAGCAAGCTGTGTGTGAACAGAAAACAGAAGATCCCATGCTGCCAGCAGCTCAGTCTCTGCAGCTACTGACTGTTCCTGCAGAGCACTCTTTCCGTAAACCATGGTCACCGCTTACTCTGCCAACTCATCATGCGCAATGGTGCACACTGCACAGAGAGAAGGAGTTGTGTAAAACAACTCCTGTGCAATACTGTTCGCTTAAACAGTTGTGCAATACGAAAAGGAAATGGTGTGAGTGAGGCAGGTGGTCTCTCATTGATCAAGAGATATGGAGAGGATGTTTAGCTTTCAGTGAGAAAGCTGACCACTTCTATTGAGAAATCAATACAACATTTTTGGTAGTAGATATCAATTTCAGTGGAATTTCAAAATAGCACGGAAAAAAAGGACTATAAATATAAAATCAAATAAATGATAAAATTAATAATATAAAATTAAATATACAGCGGGGAGAACAAGTATTTGATACACTGCTGATTTTGTAGGTTTTCCCACTTACAAAGCACGTAGAAGTCTGTAATTTGTATCATACACTTCAACTGTGAGTGACGGAATCTAAAACAAAAATCCAGAAAATAACTTTAATATCCAGAAAATAACTAATTAATTAGCATTTTATTGCATGACATAAGTATTTGATCGCCTACCAACCAGTAAGAATTACGGCTTTCACCAACCTGTTAGTTTCTCTTTAAGAAGCCCTCCTGTTCTCTACTGTATTAACTGCACCTGTTTGAACCCATTAGCTGTATAAAAGACACCTGTCCACACACTCAATCAAACAGACTCCAACCTCTCCACAATGGCCAAGACCAGAGAGCTTTGTGCGGACATTAGATACATCTGTAGATCTGCACAAGGCTGGGATGGGCTACCGGACAATAGGCAAGCAGGCTAAGGCAACAACAGTTGGAGCAATCATTACAAAATGGAAGAAGTTCAAGATGACGGTCAATCTCCCTCGGTCTGGGGCTCCATGCAAGATCTCACCTTGTGGGGCTTCAATGATCATGAGGAAGGTGATAAATGGTCAATGACCTGAAGAGAGCTGGGACCACAGTCTCGAAGAAAACCATTAGCAACACATCACGCTGTCAAGGATTAAAATCCTGCAGCCTACGCAAGCTCCCCTTGCCCAAGCCAGCTCATGCACAGGCCCGTCTGAAGTTTGCCAATGACCATCTGGATGATCCAGAGGAGGAATGGGAGAAGGTCATGTGGTCTGATCAGACAAAAATAGAGCTTTTTGGTCTAAACTCCACTAGCCGTGTTTGGAGGAAGAAGGATGAGTACAACCCCAAGAACACCATCCCAACCGTAAAGCATGAAGGTGGAAACAACATTCTTTGGGGATGCTTTTCTGCATACGGGACAGGACGACTGCACCGTATTGAGGGGAGGATATCTCGAGATCTTGGCCAACAACCTCCTTCCCTCAGTATGAGCGTTGAAGATGGGTCATGGCAAGGTCTTCCAGCATGACAACGACCCGAAACACTCAGGCAGGGCATCTAAAGAGTGGCTCCGTAAGAAGCATCTCAAGGTCCTGGAGTGGCCTAGCCAGTCTCCAGACCTGAACCCAATAGAAAATATATGGAGGGAGCTGAAAATCCAAATTGCCCAGCGACAGCCCCAAAACCTGAAGGATCTGGAGAAGGTCTGTATGGAGGAGTGGCCCAAAATCCCTGCTGCAGTGTGTGCAAACCTGGTCAAGAACTAAAGGAAACGTATGAACTCTGTAATTGCAAACAAAAGTCAAAATCATATTCAATGTGATTTTCTGGATTTCTGTTTAAGATTCCATCACTCACAGTGGAAGAGTACCTACAGGTATGATAAAAATTACAGACTTCTACATGCTTTGTAAGTGGGAAAACCTGCAAAATCTGCAGTGTATCAAATACATGTTCTCCACACTGAATATATACAGTATATGAAGAGTTCAGATGCAAAAGCCTCTAAATGCCATTTGTATATTTAAGTTCAGTAATTTCACTTAAATAACAATTAATAGGTAATTATCATTGCCATTTAAGTGAAATCACTGAACTTAAATATACAAGCTCGATAAAAATTATCATTCTAGAAGAAAATTTCAAATGGCACTTAGAGGCTTTTGCATCTGAACTCTTCATATATATATACGAATTAATCAATTTTACAAACGACAGGTTACACTTTATTTTAAAGTCTCACTAAAGTGCCTTGAAGAGCGCAGCATTATTCAATGTGTTGACGTAATTCTCATTGAAACAGGAAGACAGGGTGGGACATATTGGACAGCTAAAGCGTTTTGTTATCACAGCTTGGTAAAGCCACTGTTTCCTCCTAATCTCAAACTGTTTCTCCTCCTTATCTCCTCCATCACTTTAAAACATAGCATCCTATACCGAATTCAAATGGGTCAGATACGTTTTGTGGTCTGTGCCGACTCGCTTATATGATCCGCATTCCGCTCTGTGTTATCATGTATCTGGACCAGAGCTGCGGCCATTCACGTGACTCTATAGTGAAACCAGACTTCATTCACCCCAATGGAAAGCATATTTACACAGTCTGGATTGTTCCCTACCCCCTATATAGTGCGCTATGTGCCATTCACAGTGTAAAAAAAAGCATGTTTTAGCCACAGCTTCAGTGTCTATTTACTGTATAATGTGGGATGCTTTAGATTCTAGAGATCATTTGATTGGACAGAAAATCTGTTGAGAAGCGTAAGTGCAGAGTAATGTCATCAAAATCATTTATCCATATTGGCGGAAGTGAGAAAGTTTTAAATGCTTATGTTCTAAATGTGAACTTTGTCATTGTTTTGGAGCACATACCGTATACGTATACTAAAAGCCAAACAACTTTCATTTTGATTTCATGGGGACTTTATGGTGTCATTGTTTCAGTGTAATTATATACTTAATTACCGAGTAATATTAATTATTAACATGTACTTGATGGTGAGGGTTAAAAATAAGAATAGGATTTAGTTTAGGGTTTGTTGCATGTAATTATGCATAATTTTATGTTATTGTTACAGTAAGAACATGCAACATAGGGAATAAAAAAAAAATGTAGTTGTAAAATTTGACAATTATTTTGATTCAAGTAAATATTCATTGTAAATATTCAAGAAAACTGTCAAGAAATAAATATCAAATAAAAATAGCAATGTATTGTTGTATCTTTTTGTCGGTTTTGACAACAGGGGGAATGTTTATTGGAGTGGCTTCCATATTGCTACATCGTCAGCCGCATAATCTCTAGCACAACAAACCCTTATATCCAACTTCCTGAGAAGCCCAGACACAGCTTTATCAAGAATTCAGAGGAAGAGTGTATGGTTGTCTCCCGTTCCACCGGCACAGGGCTGCTATCTCTACACGGAGGTCTGTGTTGGGAGGTGACCTTATCTGGTCGCACACCAGACATAGCTAGGGGTTAAGAGGTTTGGATAACAACTACTTGTTAATGTAGTGACATAATTAGTGTGAGACAGAGGCTGTAGTTGCTCCCACAAGCCCTGAGGTCAAGGGGCCATCCATACATTACAGCCCAGAGAACACACTAGTTAGCAGCAGCTTAACAAGTATAGACAAAACATGACGCCTCCACCGATAGCAGTTTACTAATGATGACAATTTCAGGACAATAAAGCATCCCAGGTTGCTAATTTTAGATGAATCAAGAGGTACTCACAGGTACACAACCTAAACAGGTTAAACTGTTGGCCTCCATGGCTTTTGTTTAAATTGAGTTACAATTGAGCTTCACAAGTACATTTTGTGTATGTCTCCGTCTTCATATTTGTGTCAATGTATAAGTGTACATTTGTAATTGAAAGAAACAACACTGAATAATTAAATAAACAACGGTGATAATTGTGGTTAGTACGAACTGTAATAAATTAGAACTGTATGTTTGCATGCGCTTCGGACTAAAACAATAATTTGTCTCTATTAATGTTTGATTTAGTGTGAAACTAAAAGACCTAGACAATTTGATTTGTCCAAGGACAGATTTTGTTCATTTGATCCCAGTCAAGGTTGAGTAAGAATGTAGTAGCTCTGTGAAAGGGCACAGTGTTCCTGTGAGGTAACGGTTCATTTGCTTGGAGTGGCTTCTTCGAGACAACGAGTCAATTTACTGCAGACACAGCACAGAGAGGAGAACTGTGACGCAGACAGACATGGCTCAAGAGCTGTGCCATTCAAACTCCATTCACTACTTGCACACTGGTGACCTCTGACCTTTTAGGTCGATTGTTATTCTCATCCACTCACACCATCCAAGCAGAGGTTCACGTGTGGAATCAAGATTACAATATGATTAACTGCCAAAACCAGCGCCAAGCAAGCCTTCCAAGAGCTCACATCCGTTTCATTAACCCACTCACTCCTCTCCCTGCACTATAAATGATTAAAGATGTGTATGAACGTATAAATAGCAAAGGAGCAGGAAGCGGGGGCGTCTGTGTGCCTGGACTCAGCAGAGAAAGGGCTCGCTAATAACTGCATATCCTGACCCACGGGATTTTATTTATTCCTCTCACGTTTGCGCCGATAAAACTCTTCCTTTGCTCTAGAACTTGTCCTTTCTGTGCTGGGAAGTCGGTGATATTACCATCACTATAGTGCTGTTAGCATATGCCCTCTGCTGTCTACGCAACAGTGACTTTGAATCATCCAGCAGGCAAACCGCTGGCTTAAATGTGGAGTGGACATAGGATTCTGGCCAGTACAGCTGGCCGCTGAGGAGAGAGGACACTCGATGTGCACTGAGCTGTGCCGCACGGCTCATCTGGATGTCTCGACTGTAATTACAGCTTTGGAGAGAGAGACCCAAAAGCTCAGGCTGACGCCGCACCCTTCAGTCTTTTGTTAAATCTCTCCCCTCTGCCCTCGCTGTGACCCTGCCTCCAAAAACAACTGTGGCATTTCAAGAGTGAAGGCCTGTTCACACCAACACAAATGTTTGGCATGATATTTTTCTGTTCAGACCAATGAGGAAAAAAAAAACGCAAGATGGGCTGAATGTAAGTACAAGTTCACTCTCTTATTATACAGCCATACTAATATATAATGACAAAATATTGACCAATTATTGTTTCAACTTAAAGGGTTAGTTCACCCAAAAATGAAAATTAAGTCATTAATTACTCACCCCCATGCTGTTCCAACCCCGTAAGACCTTCGTTCACTGTATAAGATGATGTGCTGATATAGCTGGAAGCGCAAAACTTTCTGTTTACAAGCAGAGGAAGATGCGCGCTGTACATACGCTTTTCAATTAGCGTATTTTCCGCACTATAAGGTGCACTGGTCCCACTTTAAGCCTTTAATCTTCTCAAAAAACGACAGTGTTTCTTATAATCCGGAGCGCCTTATATATGGATCATCATTTTATACGGTAGGTGGCGGTAATACTCCTAAGCGGTGAGCAGCCGGTAACAAGAAGTAGACGAAGGAGAACGTCCTCGTCTCAGTTCTCGCGCATGCGCCCATAAGGAAGTAATGGAATAGTCGAATAAAGTCGTTATTTATGTTTTTTTTCGCACAAAAAGTAGTCTCGTCGCTTGATAAACTTATAATTGAGCCGCTGTAGGCACATGGAATATTTAAACCTTTTCTTTAATGACTTTATGGGCCGTCAAGAGCCAGTCCCTTAGGCAGTCTATGTAGGACTGATCCAGCTCTCAGATTCAATCAAAAATATCTTTATCTGTGTTCCGAAGATGAACGAAGGTCTTACGGGGTTGGAACAGCATGGGGGTGAGTAATTAATGACTTAATTTTCATTTTTGGGTGAACTAACCCTTTAAAGTAAGTGAAATGTACCTTGAAATGTGAAGCTGTACTAAGTGACAACTTAAATATTTGAGTTGACAAAACATAAAAATGAAGGCAGCACGAACACTTAAAGCTACACTGTGTGATTTTTACCCCCATCTAGCAGTGAAAAGGTATATGACCATCCAGTAAATATTAGTTTCTGTTCCTCTCAATTCCAATTTCGTTTTAGATCCTACGGTGGCCAATGTAGTCCTAGATTAACATGGCTTCCAGTTCGACCTTGTCCATGAGTGTTAATTCAAACGTAAATGCGAAAGGCGAAGCTTGAATTAACGGGTATGTCCCTCTTTGGCTAATGTACTTTTAAGATGGAGGGGCAACCTGGCGACCAACATTAGAACCCCTTACCCGTATGTATTTTCAATGGCATATTATACACTCACAAGAATACTTTATTACTTGAACGAAGTAAATATACATTAATGAGCACATATATTTTTGAAAGAACTAAGAGTTTTTAGCTAAGAATAAACTAAAAGAGTTACAGAGTGTAGCTTTAAGTTTTTTTTTTACAGTGAAACTGCACATACCTACAAACAAAGTAAACCTGTTTTTTCTAGATAGTCCTTGAATCATGCGGGCCTATTATAACTGACCGTAAAAAATAAATAAACAACTAAAATCCTTCACATTGACGCCATGCAAATATGTTTGTGTCTTTCTGAACAGGTGGATTAACAGCCCTTTAGTTTATTCCAAATGGAATCACACTGAATTTTCACACCAAACATTCGTAATAAGGTAGGATAAAGACTGAATGAAAAGCAGATATTGCATTGAATAGCTGGTGTTCATCTATAGACGTGCAGGTCATGAGGGGTTGGGATGTTTGTTTGTCTTGCAAACGTATAGAAAGAGTGTAAGAGACAGCGAGTGAGAGGATAAAACGAGAGGGGACTGTAACCAGCTTTTAAGTGTGTGACTCAAGCTGAATCACTAACAAACAACAAGAAGAGGAAACTAAGTAAGACCACCAAAAGGCAGGGCACAGACCACCTTGGGGCCCAGAGCAATACTGCTTCTGACTGAGCTGCCCACTGGGCCACCCACACCTCTGCAGACGGGCCCGCTCCTCCCTCCCTCCCTCTCTCTCTGGCACTGCTGTTGCCTGCTGGATCTCAGCCAGAACCAGACGGCTCCAGCCATCGGCCCAGCCTCTGATGTAGCACTCCAGGAATAACAGTGCCCTGGCGTACTGAGACCACCACAGCGGCGGCACAGAGAGTGCGAAATTACTTTCAAATCTGTTTTACAAATTGCAAATTAAATTTCTACATTTTCTGAAGAACAATGTCGCTGCAATGCCAGGGTGGTCTACATGGTTAAGAAGGGTTGATGTGGTTACAACGATATTATGGATGGTTGCTAGGGCCCTGCTAGGAGGTTGCTAACTGCCGTTAGTAAAAAAAAAAAAAATCACAAAAGTAGTAGCATTTTCTTAAAACCATAATGATTTAAGGAACCAAACATCATTAAATAAAAAGATATTATAGCAAGCAAGGGCAAGAAAACAGATTTCTTGTTAAACCTTGTGACAACATACAAACACATACAATGGGACTATTATAGTCTGATTCACAGTACTATTAAAAACTATTAACTATTAAACAAATGTGGCATAAATTTGAATAACTTAATTAATTGTGGCCAGTTAGTTATCGAACTGAATTGTTCAGCACTAAATGAAGTTGTTTAATTAATCAACATTAAAGGGATAGTTAACCCCAAAATCTTTCGAAACCATGTATATACATACATATTTCCAGAGGCTTTGCTTTAGCAAGCACCACTAATAACAACCCTCACTGACTTTAAACATGTTAAAAAAATGCAGTATGTGCTACTATGTGCTTTCTGTCGCACATTTTTTTGGTTTGTACACTACAGTAATCCTTTCACATTAACAACATTATTCAAATTCACATGAAGGACTAGAAGTTTTTTTTTTTTTTTTCAAGACTTGAGGAGAATTATGTATACAGCTGCGTTTCCAGTGCTCAGAAAGGAATTTGTCGGCTGGTCATACCTCATGAGATCCTTTGACCACAGTGACAGCCCAAGTCTGACTGGACCACCATCGCTGGGACAGAATCCAGCAAGTATGCACATTAAGTCTTCAGCATTCTGAACATAGCGTCTTAAGATGTACATCAATTGAGCACTGTGTTCCTGGGTGGGGGCGTGGGTTACAAAGTTCTAAGAAGAACAAGTTATTTTTTTATCCCCTGTCATACTATGTTCTGTTATCTCTCCTTCACACGGTCTGATTGCTAAGCGACGGTTGTGCCTAAAATTGTGCTGTTTTAACACAATAAGGCCGTTGAATGCACAGTGCACAGAGAGGACAATGAAGACTGTGCTATCACTCCAGCTTGTAAAGTAGGAGATAGCTTATGGCTAGACATCAAAACATAGTAGGCAGAGGTAACCAGTTTAACAGACCCTCATGCAAGCTAATCTCAGAGAGCCTGGTGTTATCAGACAGCCATGAAGCATGGGAAAAAAGACAGCCTCTTTCACAGTGATGCTTTGGGAAGAGAAAGAAGGGGGTGAGGAGTGTTGACAGAGGTGTACGTGTTTGTTTAAATGGAGAGCTGGGAGTCACAAAAAAAGATCCCCGCCCACATAAAATTGGCAAACTGCAGCAAAAGGTTTAGCTGTGACTATGAAGGTAATTCTATAGATAAGAGGACATTAAGATACTTGATTTTGACAGGCAAAAGATGACAGATTGCTGAGTGAATGCCTTAGAGGTGTAAAGTATAGGTGCTCAACAAAGGTTGTTTTATTTACAGTGTGTACTTGGGACATTTAGCCTGTGAGTCACAGGCTGATAGTTTCTCCCATGTCTCCAGGGTGTCTCGGACTGAAGGAATGAAGAAAAGAGGTGAAATGCAAACGCACACCTACATCCCTGAAACATCCGGGACAGTAAGACTCCAATGGGTCCTTTGCAGTATAGCAATGTCATCATGTCTAATTCAGACAATATTTTTTCCCGTAGCGATCACACTGCCAGTGTTTGGGAACTGCATTTACTTGTCGTATCGTCTATATACTCTACATCACAATATATTGTCTCAATAGTGACACAATCCCATAAAAAAATTGTTTGTTTTTGTCAATAGTTTTTTGTAATAGTGACAGTAAAGCCCCTTTTACACAGTGCATTGATCCCGGGAAATTCCCAGGAAATTGCCAGAACGCCTTGCTTGCGTTCACACAGAACTTCAAACATGACCCGGGATTGATACCGGGATCGATGTTGGGTTGGGGACTTGGTAACATTGCCGTGTTCATTACATAGCCAGTAAAAGAAATGGACACAGCGACCCCCTTGATTTCAACGGAGGGAATTGAAACCCAATAGAAGCGCTCACTTCCTGATTGCCAAGCATACTGCGCAGGCTCAAACTGAGCTTGACGACGTAGATGTGACGTGAGCAATCTGACCTTCTAGTAGCTGTGCCAAGACAAATCTGAATTGATATCTGAAACAAATCTGTTGTTGAAATATTTTGTTCCGTTACTTTTATGGACTCTCTATCTATGGGCTTCTCCCTTGACTTTGTGCCTCCATGTCCCCCCGATTGCCTCATAGACAGTAAAATATTGTCTTCGAGCTTCTCCTTCGGTCTATATGGTAGTTCAGGCCCGGTTCTAGAACCAAATCACTGAGGGTGCTTTTGAAAATAGTGAGGGTGCTCAAATGTTAAACAATATTCGATATCCATGATCGAGTAGCATATGTCCCTGTATGAGTTTTTGTCCTTTACATATCATTTCATTTAAGAAATGTTACTTTTTCCCCAAAAAAACAGCAGTAGCCTATATGCAAATGTGTGAAGTATTGAAACTGATTTTATTCTGCAGTTGACTAAATAAGTTAATACAAGTCACGTACATTTTAGACATTTAGTTTCTGACGACAATGAATCAGTCCTTTTAAACGAAACAGCTCGTTTAAAGATTAAATGCTGGTCACTCGATGTCGATCCCCACCAGATTTCGTCATTAGTAATTTTGTACCCACCACTTTTGGAAATATTGAGGAACAGATTTACCTACTACAGATAAAACATCTCCAGTTAACTAGCAGAGCATTCATTTAGTTCGCTCTTAATTAAGACATCTAGCTACTGGTTAAATTTGATGTTTTTGAAATCAAGCTGAGCACTATTTTGCCACTGCTGCTGACACTTCAATCTACCGCCGTTGCAGAGACTCTCTATTCATTCCGATTTATATAGAGACATTTATTGGCTATCTAAAGGCAGCCCCGTCGCTAATGAATTTCCTGAGCGGGATGCACACACGCAAACAAAGTGGCCAATTAAAGAGACAGGCAGCGTCACCTGTGGGTATTACGATCGCGAAAGGGCACAACCAATTTAATGCATTAAACATAATACTGAAATACTGAAATAAATTCTGATTTGAAAAATCACGTTAATTGATTTAGTTTGTGTAACCTATTATTTGTATGAGTTTGAAATCCGTCTGTGTTTCTTTTGTCGGCAAAATAATCTGAGGGTGCTTTCACTTTTGTTTGAGTAGAACCGGGCCTGTGGTAGTTTCTCTAATGTGCAACAGAGTCCCATGGTTATGACACAATCGTCAGCCCATTTTTACAAAAACAGCTTCTACGGGGCCATAATGGGGCCATGCAAAGTTTCTTTAGAAATAAATAATGGACAAATGGAGTCTTTGGACACCTCAGATGTAAAGTTATTTGCTGTCAAAGTGACGCCAAAATGAATGGGAGTCAATGGAATGCTAACAGCAGGTGATGGTCTGCTACAATGGCGGCACCCAAGCAAAGCTTCAGTTTCCGGCTAATGAATTACCTCCTTGGTTCAGTCCCGGAACTCACACTGTGTGAACAAAAGCCATAATCAATGCTATGTCGTAATGATGGCGTGGTACCACTTCCTTTTACAGTACAGTACTTACAGTGTACTTACCTAGAAAGTACTGGCTAATATAAGGTAAGTACATGAGTTAGGGGTAGGTTCAGGGTTAGTACCTATTTATTACCAAGTAATTGTAATTACTACAATAAGTACATAGTATGTAGCAAGACTGTAAAAGGAAGCGTTACCGATGGCGTTAAAGTTAAGTGAAAGCAGGCTAGTGAAACGGTACATAATGCGCTAGTTTATGATCAAATCAGAGGGAAAAAATGCACATCAGATTAGGGATGTCAATGATTAGACATCAGATTAGGGATGTCAATTTCCATAAATTCCAATAATCAATCGTTGTTTAAATTAACAATCAATGAATCAATTAATCATTAAATTTAACTTTTTGAATCTGAATTGGGGGGTGCTACTAAGCTATTAACAACCACCGGCTTAAAAGTGCAGCGAGCAATTTGTGAGAGATTTGTGAGCGAAGTGAGCGATTTTTAGGAAATAAGTGTCGTTTTAAAGCTAGAAACGAAGAAGAACAAGCTATTTTGTTCTAAAGTTTGGCTTTACAGTGATCATCATAGTGGATATGACCATCACTTAACAAGTGCTTTTAAATTGCTGAAATATTAGAAGTGCTCTATTTTCATACTGTGAAAAAAAAATGCTTTACATGAAAATGTGATCTGTAAAATCATAGTACATACCAGTATCTTATATCGTTGAATGTTCGTATTTTCACACAATTAGTGTTTTGGATTGACTACCACATTTACCAACATGTGCATCTCTCAAATTGTCCTATTCAACAAATTACAGCAGTGTCTTGAATACTGTACAGATAAATTGTCAAGTCAAGCTGCTTTTTAATACTCATGATATACTGTAGCTGTGAATAACGCCACAATTTAGAGAAACTTTGATTACAATAAATAGCAAAATCACACATGATCTGATCTTATATGGTTCAGGGGGCACAGACATATGGCAACACTTCAAACCATCAGGTTCATTTTGCGAAGAAGAGCGGCGCTGAAGTACAACTGAATGAACGTTTGTGGCATAAGAATATGTGTGGCCACAAAAAGTACTTTCGACCATTCTTTTTTTTTTTTTTTTTTTTAAGCCAAAAATTAATTTTGGTTTTTAAATGACATTGTGCCAGAAATGTTGTCGATCGAAATTTAACTTGGAACTGAACCTGGAATTTTCCTTTAAACACTCCTCACACATTCCTTGAGCTAGTCTGCACATAACTCTGCCAAATGCAATGCAGACGGGACAGGTGAGAGACTTCAGAGACAGCGGCTTCACTTTCAAGTGTATGAGCATCTCGCCACATCTGCACAGCAGAACGAGGGCCAAAAGACAGAATCGCCATCAACTGAGCGGCGAGGAAGGATGTTTGCATTTGGGATAGGCGGCCCTTTCTGAGGTAAGACGGGACAGGAAATGGGGCAGCACAGTAGGGAGAGTTCAGTCAGGAACAACCAGATGCAACATCAATGAATGAACCCACCATCTGCTTCTATTAATACACCAGAATGGCATAAAGAGAGATGGGTGGGGGAGAAAACACAGACCTGCTTGAGAAGTCTGTTTGCTTTTATACCTTCACTATTGAGAAAGTCAATCTGGCATGAAATGCCAACGCGATCTCATGGCAATTTGTACGAATTTTACGAGGTGGCTTATGTGTAACAATTCGTACAACCTCACTCGCATAAATTAGTACGATTTTTGCTATATCGTACATATTTTACAAGTTGCCCAATTCGTATGGATTCATACAAATGACATACCCCTGACCCCGCCTCTAAACCTACCCATCACGTGGGTTTAGACAAATCGCACAAATTGGTATGAGTGAGGTCGCACAAATTTGTACGAATTAGCCACCTTTTAATCACTCGTACAAATATGAATTGTATGAATTGGTCGTGAGATAGCGTTGGAAAAGCTGGTAAAATGGGTTGAGGGTGTTTGTTCACCTTGAAGTTAGCCTGGCTGCGCCCTCCTACGCACTTCCGCTCAATTTCATTTTCCTTCAGTACTACGTCTGGGACTGCTGTATATTCTTAGGTTTCCAGAAATCATTTTTTTGTAGGACCAATCAGCGAATAGAGGGAGAGGCTGAAAACCATTACTGGTCGGAAGCCCCGAGTCCTGGCTAAGTATCCTTAAGACATTGATTGGCTGGTTCAGCTGTCTAATTGGGGTTGGAGCTATAAAGTCTACAAGAACTGGACTGGATGTCTCGGTTCTAAAGAGTAAACACAGTGGAAATGATGTGTTGTTTTGCAAGTCATGTAGATTATTAATCCCATAACTTCATTAAAGCTAGATCTCCACATGAATTATATTGATATGTACACAAATGGACTCTGAGTTTCTTTTTGCTCTTTCATGGCATCAGCAGCTTTTATCCCCACTGTCACTGTGTTAAGTGCACCGACAAAGAGATAAACACTTGGAATCACTAGGTATTCTCAGAGCTGCTGGTGGCCTATTACCTTTTCTCTACCCTACTGTCATGTATTGTATAAGTGCACCTTTGAAGAGATGAAAGAGGAGGGGATGTGGAGGTCATGACAGTTTGACGCTCACTCATCTTAGTTTAAAGCCTGTATGAGCAGATCACAATGTCGTACCGCTTTTTTTGGGTCTCTCTTAAGGTGTTTTATCGTGGAGTGTAATAGGGGCTCTGTGTGTGGCGAGAAAGTAGAAAGGCTTTCTTCTTTCTATGTACAAACAAAATGTGCACTGTGCAGCATTGACTCACCTTTATGAACCCGATAACACATACCAGTCTGTCTGGACTCTGTTCTTCAATGATGCACAACAGACACTTTCATTTTTCAAAGTCATTTCATGGTTCATGCTATCAAAGCAAATCCTTTTTTTCTGTGATCTCTGGATACATAACAAGGAAGTTGTGGTTGCATACGTTCTTAATGCAATGAATAATTGCATTAAGATTACCAGAAATGATAGCAGCAACTATAAGGATTCCAGTTCCTCAAAATCTCAAAAACTGCTCAGAAAATATTGCTTACGATGAACTCTGCTTGTGAGGTCTACATTTATCTCTTGGAAGAGAAAGAATCTCTTAATCACAGCTACTGCTGAGTAACAACCCTCAAGTATGCTGCATGTTAAACAAGTATGGAAAAAATGCAAACCTAGTATAATAATAAATAAAAAACACACTACAGAGAAAATGAAAGTAAAATTTGTTTTTCAAACAAACAGTCTACTGGCCCTCATTTGCACTTCCATTCAGTTCAAAACACTCACACACGCGATTTAAAATCGGTCACATGTCATGATAGCCTGACTTCGTCATACTCATATTCTTGTCAGAATATGAGTCTGAAACTGCTCCGTAGGGCTTTGATTATGAGGCGTGTTTTAACTGAACCAGGAAAAAAAAAAAACTCTGCACTCAATTGGATAGTTGGTAAACCTACAACCAATCAGAGCAACGCAGTAAGTCAACTCCTTTGCATACAGTTGTCAACTACAGAACTTACTTATTTTAGAAGTTAAATAATGACAAGTGTTGCTTCTTTTACTTACTCCTCCATGAGTGCGACCAAAGGAGAAACCACAACGACCAAAGACTTTTCATTACGTCCCATCTTCTTAGTGACCGCCAGAGCCAGCTGATAAGTTACACTTTTGCCGAATAATGTAAGAAGGACGGCAAAAATATCTTTCCAATCGACAAATGCCTTCATTGCAGTTTTCTGTTTGTCTATTAAAATGAATGCGCTGTCGATTTATTTCAAAACAGACGCGACAGCGGAATCTGTACATCTCAAGTCTCCAGCTGCAGTCATCTTCGAGGGAAACCAGTTAAGCGCTCTTTGATAACGTGATGATTACGTCCTTGCAGATCATCTGTCCATCATCGTATAAAGCCCGCCCTGGCAATTTGATTGGCCCGAACGTTTTTTGCCTGATCATAATTTCTCCTCAATGGATCGAGTCCAGACCGAACTTCCCGACCAAAAAATGTGGTGGACGGAGTTCGGGCTGGCATCCAGGCTAATGTCATGATTTAACCTGTAAACTCAATTTTGGAAAGCTTTGACATATCTACTTTTTGTCCCCTGCAACATTTAAACAAACCGATCAAAATGGCAGTGGTAATATGTAGTTCAGCATTTCTTTTGTAATATTTCTGTTTGAAAATTCCAATTGTCAATGTCTCAATAAAATGACGTACTTTTAGGTCTTGCTCCAACCTATAGGTTTATTAACAAGTCATTTGCATAACGACTTGTTGTCATCTAGCACAGCAATTATGACATGGCGAGAAGGCAGAATTAAGGGCGTTAACATTCATGCAAACGTAAGTCTGCTCCTTTACCCTTGCTATTCTGCTAGATATTTCCAGTTGTGTTGCATGAAAGAAAGATCTGCAATGACATGATGGTAGTACATAATGACAACTTTATTTTACGTTGAACTATGCCTTTAATTCAAGCTTTACAACAAAACCACATCAACACTGTCATTTACTGGAACATGCTCCTAGTTGCGTAAAGGCTGAGGAAGAGCCAATGAGTATCTAGAGTATTTCACGTTAAGCTGCTCAACCCTGTGTTTCCTACTGCGCAACAGTACAGACGCACGACACTGACGTCCATCAGCCTTGCATGCTGCCAAGAGAGCGGGAGGTAATGTCATCATTTCTCAGCGGAGTAAATATGAGGGACAGAGAGAGCCTCCCCAGCAAGCCTGCACACAGGAAAGCTGCAACAGGAAGAGCATGTATCTTACGCTCGAGTGGAGCGGTTTGGCCACAGTACCCTCCCTAGGGTCAACAGAGGAGGGGCTCATGCTGACAATAGCTCAATCCCATTTTTTTTTTCACTTCACACACCACTTCCTGGAGCCCTGAGCACTGAGTTAGGCTATTTTAGTGCAGCTTGAGCAAATACATTTAGGCCCTGCCAACGAATCCTTCCATCTATAGCGTCCAGGCCAGACTTAGCTCATTTCATAGGAATCTGGTTTCAAACTCACGGTTCCACACATTAACACATACTGTGACCTCAGTAAGTGTTTAGACACATAAGACACACTTATAAATGTATAAGAATAAGAAATGCAACTGTAGTATTTTTATTGGATATTTATGATTTTGAAAAACCTTTATACCATATTTAGGAAAAGTTTAAATTTAAAAATATCATATTGTGTAACCATCAGGTAGGCCTAATTAATTAATTTTCCTTGAACCTCTTAACTTCTTCAATCATTATTTTCCACATTTCCACAAGGCAATATGTCTTTTCCAACAATTATCCTGATTTATTAATTCAGAAGATTTTTGAGGGGTTGTACTATTTGACATTTTACAATGTGAACTAACCTTGCCATGTCCAAAAATCTCAAAATATCTGATATTTAATTGACCTTATGGCAAAGATAATTGGGATCCTTTCCACAATATGTATGCTATTTAATCAAACCTGCTACACTGCTTTTCTTCTGCTTTTCTCCTTTTAATATGTTTACATTTTGTCTTCATTATGACATCAGGACAAGTTTACCACCCTAACAAGTTATGCTTGAATGTTACACTTGTGACATTGCTGTAATGTAATTCAATGATACATGTATACCTTTTTTTGTTCAAATACTTTTGGTGTCATTGTACATGCCCAATCTCTAGGCCCTGCCTTACAAGCACATGCCTTACAATGCTTTTATTTCCTTTATAAAAAAATAAAACATCAAATGCTCCCAGGCCATTAGAAACAAAAGTGCATATGTTGCCATCCATCTTTGCATGTAAACTTTATTTATTCTCAGAATCTCTTTGCAAATACATAAATCCCTCAGCAAAGAGACACAGTAAAAGAGCAAAGTAAAAATGTGTAAATGCGCAGGCAGTGTGTGCGTATGTACGAAAGCACAATGCCTCATAACGTAAGTGAAAGCAGCCCGGGATCAAGAAATTGTAAAGTTCAGTAAAGCTGTGGGTGTGTTCCTGAAACTGCTCCATCAAGGATGTGTGGCAAGGTTGTTAAGTCACCTTTTACCTTCTTTCTATTAAAAAATCTTCTCTGTTGCATTCAGAATAGCAGCTTACATTCATGACAAAAAATAAATAAATCTTCACCATAATAACAGTCGTGCACAGTCATTCCGTGACCTGAGATTTAGTAACGTTTCTGCTAATGACATGTACTTACTAATTTGTGCATGCTGCAAGTATGCCAGACTGCAGTAAAAAGGCAAAAATCAGCTTATTCTAAATCTGTGCGTGAGTGTCTTGTATCATGCTATGACGTCACATTTCCATGCAAATCTATGTTTACTCTCCAGCTGTGTGCCAGGAAAATCAAAGAAGAATTGCAATAATTGCAATAAAGCTAAGTAATATTTAAATCTCCCAAAATCCCCGATTTACTTCTTTGATTTATTTCAATCAACCCACCCAATATTCCTACAACTATTTTGCTGTTTCTCAGGAAACAATTATGTCAACCAAACAGTTCAGAAATTATGAGACTTAGGTGGAATTGACAGCAGGCATGAGACAGACTGCAGAAAAAGCACAGTGATGGTATGAGCCAGGAATGTGAGGTGCAGTTACACACACACCAACACACTGATTTTTACAGTGAAAAAGTACATTCTTATCTCTGAAACATGGTGTCACATGTACACAGTGAGATTATATGCTCTTGTTATCTTTTAGATGGCGACAGTCTCTTATACACACCCGCAAAGAAAGAAAAATCACAAATGTTAAATATGTCTTTATATCTCAATCAGTTCTCCAAGACAACATTGACGTTATGTGGGCCAAGCCTCTTGTATAGTAAAAGACCATATTAAAGGGGTGATGAACTGAGAAATCAAATATTCCTCGAGCTTTTGACATCTAAGAGGTCATCATATTATAAGAATATCCTGTTTCAGAATTGAAAACGTCCTTAGTCCAATAAAAGCTTTTATTGACACCAGCCTCAGCAAACGACTCGTTTCTCAAAGTGGGGAACTGTGACGTCACAGAGGATAAAACATCACCCCCGCAGAAGAAGAAGATGAACGCAGCCGGTTTAGCCCCGCCCACCAATTCGTTCATTACACGCATAGCTAAATAACATAAGCCTACCTCGTGATGACAAATCGGATCGAGCCACCTAACATTGTGCAGTGCCTGGTTGTGGAAGAAGACAATGGCTGCATAAGCTTCCTCTGGATTTCAGGAATGGTTAAACTTTATTTGTAATGACGTTCCAGCTGATGAGGTAAAACATTGTCCGTCTGTTCGCTTCATTTCACTGAGGAATGTTTTGTAAATAAGACTGGATTTTCAGACCGATTAAGATTAAAGAACGGTGCTGTGACGTCTATATTGGATCTGACAGGAATGGTGCAACACAGACTCTGGGTCGAACATGTATGGTCGAATCATTCTGGTTGCCATTTTACAACATTGAACGTTTTCAAAACAACTCCCCCCCAAGTGCATCAACGGGTGAGTTGAAACCCATTATAATATGCAAAACTGTTATCCACTCACAGCAGTGGGCGTTTATTTCCAAGTCTTCAGTGCGAGACGCCCACAAAAACCGAGCGTTTTTCAGCTAGGCTCAAAACTAGGGTAGAAAATAGCCTATTACTTATTCATTTTGATGTTTTTGAATGTAAAAACCAAGCAAACGTCATAAGTTGACCTCAGACAACAATATAATAAAATCTAAAAAGCCAGTTCATGACCCCTTTAATCTCACATGTGTCTCCAGAGTTTTAGAAGACATTTAAACATTATAACAAACTTGGCTTAAATTTGCGAACATAATAAAATGATATTGCAGCACTGGCCCGATAGACCAGGTGACACTTTGGTCAATTTGCCCAAAACTCTCTCACGCTCAGTCCTGGACATCTTTATCACCGAGAGCTGCATTATATCTTCTGACTTGGGAGTAATATATTTTCTTCTGGGCATGGCTTCTGACACAAACAAACTTTCCATGCAGTTAGTTCCACATTAACAATCAATCTTTTCCATAATCCAGGGCCATAACCATCATAGACATACAATAATCCAAATTGACTGGTAAACTGGTAAAGTTTGCTTAATTTTTTATGATAAATCAAAATCATATCAGCAATTAAATAATAATAAATTAAAATGAATATATGTTACGCATGCATTCAACATGACCTTCTGTAAAGCCCACATAAAACACACACTCCCACCTCGGTAATAAACACAGAGATGTTAGTCCAGACCGAATTAGTATATGAAATCACAGACGCCGAGTGATAAGAACTGTAACTCAAAAGTTATTTGGAAAACTAGTCTAAATGGGTCTGTTAACAAAGCCATTTTGGGCATTTTAGAAATATAATTAAGAGTGATTGAGTCCATTTTTAACATTAAAATATATTAACATCGCACCTACTTTAGGAAACACAGGGATGTTCTGAAAAGTAAAACCTTCTAAATGGAGTGGGAATATTGTTCTCGCAAAACATTAAATAGCTGTGGGAAACTTGCGCAACAAACTGAATCCCCCTGTACTGCATTTTTTAGATATTTGAATTGCATATTTCAACGTGACTCATTGAGAAAAGTCCCTGATGCAGGTGAAAACTGACTCTTTGTCTTTATAGAAGGAAAGAGAGAGAAAAACATAAGGATGACCTCACTGTGGCATAATCAAGAGTGTTCCTCACTAAAGTAATAATTCACCCAATTTTTTTTTTAATCCTGGCATTATTTACTTACACTCACGTTGTTTCAAACCTGTATGAGTTTCTTTCTTCTGCTGAACATAAAAGATATTTTGAAGAATGTTGTCAAATAGATAGTTGATGGTACCCATTGACTTCCATAGTATTTTTTCCATAGTAAGTCAATGGCTACAGTCAATTGTATGGGTGCCAAAATTCTTTAAAAATCTTTTCTTCCGAAGAAAGAAACTCAAAAAAGTTTGTTAACGATATAAAGGTGAATAATGATGACAGAATTGATGACAGAATTTTTGTTTTTGGGTGAACTATCCCTTAAAGGTGTGTGTTCAGAGGCATACAGCTCTTGCCTAAATGACTGCACACTGTCCCTGCTGGCCAGAAAGAGAGAAGGACACAGAGGGTGTACAAGGAAGAGATTTCAGTGCATGTGTGTGCCAGGGTCAGGCTGACCTCAACGGCAAGGAAGAGGTAGAACGGGGAAAGTTGATGGTTTATGAGAAGGCACCTGACCAGAGAACACATTCCTGTAGTTAGTCACCTCCTTTGTGCAGTACAAAGAACACACAAACACTTGCATACGTAAGGTTATATTATATCATAATGCACTTGAACTTGCACGGTGCATTTACTTTTACAATTGACTGTTATATTCATATAAAGCCAGCATTTTGACAAATGTGCATCTTAAAAGCAAATGAGTTAATACATTTTGTGGTCATCAACAAATTTTATATTTTGATATTCAATTTTTGTTGTCTAACATAAAATATAGGTTTTAAATGAACCTTAATTAAAATTTTGCATAAAAGTCGCATATATGCGATACAATTAATTTAAGAGTATAGGGCCTTACATTACTTCACAAAAGTAGAGGCAATGTGAATATAGTAGCGTTTAGAGGAGGAGGTGTTTGCTCCAGCAAACATTCTAGCTGTTTAAGTGTTACATTTTTTTTCAAATTGTATTTTATATACATACACATATACAGTATGTGTTTTTGCACACAAAATAAGACTTAAATTTGCTAAGTGTTTGAAGAGGAGCAATGAATGAGAGTTTCAGAATATGTGATCAAGTATCAAAATAGTGGTTAGTTGCAGGTCGATAATTATTTTTATATAATGGCTGATAACAGATACATGGATTATATTGAATTCAATACAATAAATTACAAAAATTTAAATTAAAAAAATATATTATACAACTAACTGTTGCAAATTCATGCGAAAAGGCATCACAACATTACAGTTTGAAAAATGGAGATCTGCTAGAGATTACATTAAAACATGTCCAATGTCGGCTGATTATTGTGCAACCCAAATTATGTGGACTTCTTTCATGTTGTTTCTTGCATATTGTTTTGCAATATTTTTTCTTGCACGCTAATGCTCTACAAACTGTGAACCTCTGGCTTCTGTGCACAACAGCAATCTTGAGAAGGCTGCAGAAATGTCAGAGTTAATGCTTAACTGGAATCCAGGCGTTGGGTGTCGGTTCAGTTCAGTTCCTCCCTTGATTCTTGGAAGTGATAGCACCGTTTCTAACGAACTGAAATTGAAACAATTCTCTGAACAGGTGGAAAAGGATAAGCCTATACCTCAAGGAAAATAAAAACAGTGCCTGCAGGGACAAGGACAAGAGGGGGGCTGCTTGTGGTGTTGTTGAGCAATAACATGTCCGTTAAATAGAGGAAAAGCAAAGGGGGCATTTCACAGAAACGGTTGTCTATAAAGAGGATGTGATTGTCGTGCATTCAGGCTGAGCAAATGAAAATACAACTGAACTGAAAACCCAGAAAAGGATGACTCTTAAGATAGAGCAAGTGCAGCAGGGTCAAATGTAAAAACCAGGGCCATGTGCATGAAAATCAAATACAAAGATTATAAAATCAGACAACAAACGTATTCTGTACTCACACGCGTCCTTCACAACAAATTTTTTTTTTCCCATTAGGGTCATGAACATGGGGTCGTCCGCCTTGTCCTGGTGGGAGGACAGGACAAGGTAGGAGTGAGTGTATGTTTGTCGATGTGTGTGAGCGGCCACGGGTCTCGCTGTGGTCTGGAGGCCGTTCTCTTGACCTGCAGGTGGAATGTGCAATCTCAGTGGGGGGGCCAGCGCTAATACGACCCCTAGAGAGACAGCGCGGCGTCAGACGGCTCATGGGAAGGTCTCTCCTCTCTCTTCTGTTCATTTTTAATGTTCCTCCCTCCCTCTCTCCTTTGTATAAGAAAACCTTGGGAAGTAGTCGTCCCCTTATCAATCAGCCTGTGCTAGTTAAGAACGAGCGAGAATGAGTGTCCACTGTCGAAAGCCATATGCATCACTGACTAAAGGTTCTTGCCAATATGAAAAGCTACAAGACACAAATGTGCATTTGGCATCAACACTAAATCTGGCTAGATGAATATCCCGGGTTCAATACAACTTAAAGGGATACTGCACTTTTTTGGAAATAGGCTCATTTTACAACTCCCCCAGAGTTAAACAGTTGAGTTTTACCATTTTTGAATGCATTCAGCCGATTTTCTGATATTGAAAAGAATATCAGTAACTGGATAGTTTCTGGTCTCATTGACTTCCATAGTAGGAAAAAAATATATACTATGGAAGTCAATGAGACCAGAAACCATCCAGTTACTGATATTCTTCTCAATATCCAAAAATCGGCTGAATGCGTTAAAAAATGGTAAAACTCAACTGTTTAACTCTGGGGGAGTTGTAAAATGAGCCTATTTCCAAAAAAAAGTGGAGTATCCCTTTAGGCTCAATCAGTAGCATGTGTAGCACAATGTTGATTACTACACAGACGTTACTACCACTAAAACATTAGACTCTTTTTTTGTTACAACAATTAAACTAATTGAAATGAGGGGAAAAATAGTGTGGGTATGATTTAACTAAAATGAACAAATTACTAAAACATGGCCGTATATTAAGAAATCATTGGGAGATAATCCTTAATTTGTGGCCATGATATCTATTTTTCCACATACACTGCAGGGCTCCATAGTGACCCAGATGTTTGTTTGTTTGTTTTTTGTCCAAGTGGAAATCCAGTTCACAAGAAATACTTACAATTGAGCTTAACTTGAACCTTTATTCCTTTAACTGCATTTTTAAATGAGGTAAAATGATGAATGATATATGTAACTCACCCACTCAGGGAGCCTCTCAGTATGTACATCATGTGCACTCATAAATATTAATGAGTCTGATAAGATAAGGATTCATATCAATGACATATGGTTCATATACACACTGAGGGAGTTCTAAGAAAAGTCTTGTGCAAAGAATGTATTTGTCCAACATACAAAAGCACACACACATGGGCAGACAATACACTGGAAGCACAAATAGCACAATCATTAGAGCCAAGTCAGCTGTAAGTTGTTCATAAGCTTTGCTGCTTTTTAAAGAAGAGAAACACCCATGTGTTTATAACCTAGAGGTCTGTGTCCTAACGATCTTAATGTGCAAGTTGGGAGACGAGGTTTATCCGACAGGAAAAGCAGCGTCTAAACTGCCTGTGATTCACACAGACTAAACATACACAACTGCACACATGCAACAGCACATTACACCCACATGACCATTCTCAGCACTTATGGGAAGCACCTTTGAAATCACAGACTGTTAAGCTTAAAGGTTCTCAAAATTTAAAGTGGCTCAAGTGGTTCATAGCTAACCATTTCTGTTAAATTCATTCATTTATGTATGACTTTATCAAAAGTGACTTAAAATGAGGATAATACATACAAACTAAAGCAAGAGAGAACACAATACAAACAGTGCTATAATCAGGGGTGCACTTTATTTTTTTGGTCTGCTTCTCAAGGGAGCACCTGGAGATGCTGCTTGGTACTTGCACTTTACGTGGCACACTTATCCCACAAGCTGTCGGCATCACTTTCCTTCTGACTGCTCTCCTCACTATAACACTATTTGTTCACTGTAGAAATTAAATATACGTTAATCTTTGTTAAAGCTTTATTTTTTAATTTCATTAACATTATTGAAATAGACAACAGTCATCACTTAAAAACTGAATGCATGGACCGAATATACGGACACACATACTGTTCACTTATAACCGAGATAATACTTGCCGAGATTTTGACATCATTTTGTGTGTATGTGTCCGTTCAAGTGCAAGTAAACATGAAAAAGGAAATAAATTCGACGTTCCACTGTCTGAAACGTGCCTCTCCCTCTCTGTGTGCAAACGTTTTGGGTGTTACATGTGTGAGTCCTGATTTTGGCCTCTTCTTTCGCGCTGTAAAACACGCAGCTCAACAGACTACGGGCCCTATCTTGCACCCGGCGCAAATGACTTCGTACACCGACGCATTTTTCATTGCTATTTTGCACCCATGCAAAGCAGGCTTTTCCCTCCACAGACGCACGTCAGTAAACTAGGGAATGAACTTGCGCTCCCTGGGCGGGTCGGAGCAAAAAAGGAGGCCTGTTTCGCCGCAAACTATCCCTAGTGCTATTTTGCAGTTTCAGAAAACAATTGCGCCATGGAACAAGCGCACCTCGTTCATCATGCTCTTAAAGGGAATGTGATATGACGCTCTTATTGGTTTGTTTCCTGTTATGCCCAAATCACACCTATGAATAATGAAGCTACTTCAGACCAACCCCTTTTAGATTTGTGTTGAGCGCTAGAGTCATTTATCCCGCCAGTTAAATAGCAAGAGCGCCCAAGACCCGCCCAAAAAGTTACTTGCGCTTCACGCTTGATACTTGCGTTTCAGATCGTTAAAATTGGGCCCTATATGTTCTTAAAATTAAAAACACAAAATGTTTACTTAAAGGGACAATGTGTAAGAATTTCTCCCATCTAGCGGTGAAAATGTATTTTGCATTCAATCAAATTGTGCTCTCCAGCGCCTCGCTTTTTCAAATGCGTGTTGCATACGGTAGCTATTATGTACCGAAAAGCGATGACAGGATGTTCCTTCGGGTGAACAGGTTTGTTATTTCAAACTAACAGCAACTTGACACAACGAACAAACGAATGTTATAGTATGAATTACTGATAACATATTTTACTGACTATATTTTCTGAAGTACCGGCATTGTTAAATACAGGGTTGCCAACTCTCATGCATCTGGCGTGACACTCACGCTTTCAGCATCAATCTCACGCTCTCACACACACACAAGAAATGTCATGGCAAAATCCATTTTTCCAAAATCTCAATCCATTAATTTTCTGTTGATGACTAGACCACAGTTTATTAATGACAGGAGAGGAGATTAAGGCCCAGAGATGTAACATCTGGCCACAATGTGGTTCTCACAGTATTCTCTGAGAATCGTTGATGCGATGAAAACCTTGCACATGATATACGTCAGTTGCGTGTGAAAAGTTCAGAGAGAGTTTAGAGCACAGGTTCGGAGTCGGAGCCCAATAATGCACGCTTGAAAGTTTGAATGACAGTCAAGGTAAGCAGATTATAAAATGGTGTGCCTTGCCACTAGTGACGTGGCTTTGCCTTATCAGTCTGTGTGCCGAGAGTACAGACGTCAACTGTAGTTGCAAACGTTGTCTTAAGTGCGTTATTTGGGCTTGCTAATTGCTCAATAAAAATAGGCTCATGATACAAATGACGTTTTGGCAAATCGAGCGAGTGGCATTTTAAAATCCCCCAAATTATCAAAGGTTGTCAAAATTGTGTTGAGCCTGCCTCACTCAAATGCGGATGCTGAGAGAACCTTTCAGTTATTGGCCTAAACAAGACAGACTGTCACTTGATCGTGCCA
>NW_024121421.1:1814536-1906562 GCF_016745375.1 Pimephales promelas
CACATGAATTATATTGATATGTACACAAATGGACTCTGAGACCCCGTTTACACCTGGTATTAAAATGCGATCTGTATCCAGATAAGTTATCCGGATAATAAGTACTGATTCCATTTACACCTGGCCACATAAATGTGTTTTTGCAAAACGGATATAAATTCGATCTTCACCTCCTGCGTTATATGCAGATTTATTGGATTGCACGCCACCAAAAGCAACAGATCTGAGCGACATTTTATTGATCACCAGCTAATTTCCAAATCAGAGACATCAATAAGAGAGAGTGGCAACAGGCCTGGTAAGATAATTTTGTTTCTTTACTTGAAGATGTGTTAACTGCGTCTGTGACTTACTTTCACTTTTATTTGCGATGTTTGCACGTTGAATAGACGCTCAGCTGCTCATCTGCGGTGATGCGTGTCGCGTGTCGCATCTGACTAGGCTATAACATGACATATAGCCTGTAACACGCTCTCACTCGTTTATTTTTTAGCATTTTTGGGAGGAGTAAAATATACATATGTGGTTTCAACAACCAGATTGCGTTTACACCTAGTAAAGATCCGGACACAATGCGAGCCAGACTACCTCCAGATGTGGTCAGGCAGATCCGATCACGATCCGATCACAACGCGTTTACACCTTGCATTAACATGCGTTTTTTATTATCCGGATAACTTATCTGGATACAGATCGCATTTTAATACCAGGTGTAAACGGGGTCTGAGTTTCTTTTTGCTCTTTCATGGCATCAGCAGCTTTTATCCCCACTGTCACTGTGTTAAGTGCACCGACAAAGAGATAAACACTTGGAATCACTAGGTATTCTCAGAGCTGCTGGTGGCCTTTTACCTTTTCTCTACCCTACTGTCATGTATTGTATAAGTGCACCTTTGAAGAGATGAAAGAGGAGGGGATGTGGAGGTCATGACAGTTTGACGCTCACTCATCTTAGTTTAAAGCCTGTATGAGCAGATCACAATGTCGTACCGCTTTTTTTGGGTCTCTCTTAAGGTGTTTTATCGTGGAGTGTAATAGGGGCTCTCTGTGTGACGAGAAAGTAGAAAGGCTTTCTTCTTTCTCTGTACAAACAAAATGTGCACTGTGCAGCATTGACTCACCTTTATGAACCCGATAACACATACCAGATATGAAGACGAGCAGTCTGTCTGGGCTCTGTTCTTCAATGATGCACAACAGACACTTTCATTTTTCAAAGTCATTTCATGGTTCATGCTATCAAAGCAAATCCTTTTTGTCTGTGATCTCTGGATACATACAAGGAAGTTGTGGTTGCATACGTTCTTAATGCAATGAATAATTGCATTAAGATTACCAGAAATGATAGCAGCAACTATAAGGATTCCAGTTCCTCAAAATCTCAAAAACTGCTCAGAAAATATTGCTTACGATGAACTCTGCTTGTGAGGTCTACATTTATCTCGTGAAAGAGAAAGAATCTCTTAATCACAGCTACTGCTGAGTAACAACCCTCAAGTATGCTGCATGTTAAACAAGTATGGAAAAAATGCAAACCTAGTATAATAATAAATAAAAAACACACTACAGAGAAAATGAAAGTAAAATTTGTTTTTCAAACAAACAGTCTACTGGCCCTCATTTACACTTTCAATTCAGTTCAAAACACTCACACACGCGATTTAAAATCGGTCACATGTCATGATAGCCTGACTTCATCATACTCATATTCTTGTCAGAATATGAGTCTGAAACTGCTCCGTAGGGCTTTGATTATGAGGCGTGTTTTAACTGAACCAGGAAAAAAAAAAAACTCTGCACTCAATTGGATAGTTGGTAAACCTACAACCAATCAGAGCAACGCAGTAAGTCAACTCCTTTGCATACAGTTGTCAACTACAGAACTTACTTATTTTAGAAGTTAAATAATGACAAGTGTTGCTTCTTTTACTTACTCCTCCATGAGTGCGACCAAAGGAGAAACCACAACGACCAAAGACTTTTCATTACGTCCCATCTTCTTAGTGACCGCCAGAGCCAGCTGATAAGTTACACTTTTGCCGAATAATGTAAGAAGGACGGCAAAAATATCTTTCCAATCGACAAATGCCTTCATTGCAGTTTTCTGTTTGTCTATTAAAATGAATGCGCTGTCGATTTATTTCAAAACAGACGCGACAGCGGAATCTGTACATCTCAAGTCTCCAGCTGCAGTCATCTTCGAGGGAAACCAGTTAAGCGCTCTTTGATAACGTGATGATTACGTCCTTGCAGATCATCTGTCCATCATCGTATAAAGCCCGCCCTGGCAATTTGATTGGCCCGAACGTTTTTTGCCTGATCATAATTTCTCCTCAATGGATCGAGTCCAGACCGAACTTCCCGACCAAAAAATGTGGTGGACGGAGTTCGGGCTGGCATCCAGGCTAATGTCATGATTTAACCTGTAAACTCAATTTTGGAAAGCTTTGACATATCTACTTTTTGTCCCCTGCAACATTTAAACAAACCGATCAAAATGGCAGTGGTAATATGTAGTTCAGCATTTCTTTTGTAATATTTCTGTTTGAAAATTCCAATTGTCAATGTCTCAATAAAATGACGTACTTTTAGGTCTTGCTCCAACCTATAGGTTTATTAACAAGTCATTTGCATAACGACTTGTTGTCATCTAGCACAGCAATTATGACATGGCGAGAAGGCAGAATTAAGGGCGTTAACATTCATGCAAACGTAAGTCTGCTCCTTTACCCTTGCTATTCTGCTAGATATTTCCAGTTGTGTTGCATGAAAGAAAGATCTGCAATGACATGATGGTAGTACATAATGACAACTTTATTTTACGTTGAACTATGCCTTTAATTCAAGCTTTACAACAAAACCACATCAACACTGTCATTTACTGGAACATGCTCCTAGTTGCGTAAAGGCTGAGGAAGAGCCAATGAGTATCTAGAGTATTTCACGTTAAGCTGCTCAACCCTGTGTTTCCTACTGCGCAACAGTACAGACGCACGACACTGACGTCCATCAGCCTTGCATGCTGCCAAGAGAGCGGGAGGTAATGTCATCATTTCTCAGCGGAGTAAATATGAGGGACAGAGAGAGCCTCCCCAGCAAGCCTGCACACAGGAAAGCTGCAACAGGAAGAGCGTGTATCTTACGCTCGAGCGGAGCGGTTTGGCCACAGTACCCTCCCTAGGGTCAACAGAGGAGGGGCTCATGCTGACAATAGCTCAATCCCATTTTTTTTTTTTACTTCACACACCACTTCCTGGAGCCCTGAGCACTGAGTTAGGCTATTTTAGTGCAGCTTGAGCAAATACATTTAGGCCCTGCCAACGAATCCTTCCATCTATAGCGTCCAGGCCAGACTTAGCTCATTTCATAGGAATCTGGTTTCAAACTCACGGTTCCACACATTAACACATACTGTGACCTCAGTAAGTGTTTAGACACATAAGACACACTTATAAATGTATAAGAATAAGAAATGCAACTGTAGTATTTTTATTGGATATTTATGATTTTGAAAAACCTTTATACCATATTTAGGAAAAGTTTAAATTTAAAAATATCATATTGTGTAACCATCAGGTAGGCCTAATTAATTAATTTTCCTTGAACCTCTTAACTTCTTCAATCATTATTTTCCACATTTCCACAAGGCAATATGTCTTTTCCAACAATTATCCTGATTTATTAATTCAGAAGATTTTTGAGGGGTTGTACTATTTGACATTTTACAATGTGAACTAACCTTGCCATGTCCAAAAATCTCAAAATATCTGATATTTAATTGACCTTATGGCAAAGATAATTGGGATCCTTTCCACAATATGTTTTTCCTGTTTTGTTTCTGTATGTTGGTTGCATTACATTAATGTTATTTTATTTTTGCACACAAAAGTTTTTCAAATATGTATGCTATTTAATCAAACCTGCTACACTGCTTTTCTTCTGCTTTTCTCCTTTTAATATGTTTACATTTTGTCTTCATTATGACATCAGGACAAGTTTACCACCCTAACAAGTTATGCTTGAATGTTACACTTGTGACATTGCTGTAATGTAATTCAATGATACATGTATACCTTTTTTTGTTCAAATACTTTTGGTGTCATTGTACATGCCCAATCTCTAGGCCCTGCCTTACAAGCACATGCCTTACAATGCTTTTATTTCCTTTATAAAAAAATAAAACATCAAATGCTCCCAGGCCATTAGAAACAAAAGTGCATATGTTGCCATCCATCTTTGCATGTAAACTTTATTTATTCTCAGAATCTCTTTGCAAATACATAAATCCCTCAGCAAAGAGACACAGTAAAAGAGCAAAGTAAAAATGTGTAAATGCGCAGGCAGTGTGTGCGTATGTACGAAAGCACAATGCCTCATAACGTAAGTGAAAGCAGCCCGGGATCAAGAAATTGTAAAGTTCAGTAAAGCTGTGGGTGTGTTCCTGAAACTGCTCCATCAAGGATGTGTGGCAAGGTTGTTAAGTCACCTTTTACCTTCTTTCTATTAAAAAATCTTCTCTGTTGCATTCAGAATAGCAGCTTACATTCATGACAAAAAATAAATAAATCTTCACCATAATAACAGTCGTGCACAGTCATTCCGTGACCTGAGATTTAGTAACGTTTCTGCTAATGACATGTACTTACTAATTTGTGCATGCTGCAAGTATGCCAGACTGCAGTAAAAAGGCAAAAATCAGCTTATTCTAAATCTGTGCGTGAGTGTCTTGTATCATGCTATGACGTCACATTTCCATGCAAATCTATGTTTACTCTCCAGCTGTGTGCCAGGAAAATCAAAGAAGAATTGCAATAATTGCAATAAAGCTAAGTAATATTTAAATCTCCCAAAATCCCCGATTTACTTCTTTGATTTATTTCAATCAACCCACCCAATATTCCTACAACTATTTTGCTGTTTCTCAGGAAACAATTATGTCAACCAAACAGTTCAGAAATTATGAGACTTAGGTGGAATTGACAGCAGGCATGAGACAGACTGCAGAAAAAGCACAGTGATGGTATGAGCCAGGAATGTGAGGTGCAGTTACACACACACCAACACACTGATTTTTACAGTGAAAAAGTACATTCTTATCTCTGAAACATGGTGTCACATGTACACAGTGAGATTATATGCTCTTGTTATCTTTTAGATGGCGACAGTCTCTTATACACACCCGCAAAGAAAGAAAAATCACAAATGTTAAATATGTCTTTATATCTCAATCAGTTCTCCAAGACAACATTGACGTTATGTGGGCCAAGCCTCTTGTATAGTAAAAGACCATATTAAAGGGGTGATGAACTGAGAAATCAAATATTCCTCGAGCTTTTGACATCTAAGAGGTCATCATATTATAAGAATATCCTGTTTCAGAATTGAAAACGTCCTTAGTCCAATAAAAGCTTTTATTGACACCAGCCTCAGCAAACGACTCGTTTCTCAAAGTGGGGAACTGTGACGTCACAGAGGATAAAACATCACCCCCGCAGAAGAAGAAGATGAACGCAGCCGGTTTAGCCCCGCCCACCAATTCGTTCATTACACGCATAGCTAAATAACATAAGCCTACCTCGTGATGACAAATCGGATCGAGCCACCTAACATTGTGCAGTGCCTGGTTGTGGAAGAAGACAATGGCTGCATAAGCTTCCTCTGGATTTCAGGAATGGTTAAACTTTATTTGTAATGACGTTCCAGCTGATGAGGTAAAACATTGTCCGTCTGTTCGCTTCATTTCACTGAGGAATGTTTTGTAAATAAGACTGGATTTTCAGACCGATTAAGATTAAAGAACGGTGCTGTGACGTCTATATTGGATCTGACAGGAATGGTGCAACACAGACTCTGGGTCGAACATGTATGGTCGAATCATTCTGGTTGCCATTTTACAACATTGAACGTTTTCAAAACAACTCCCCCCCAAGTGCATCAACGGGTGAGTTGAAACCCATTATAATATGCAAAACTGTTATCCACTCACAGCAGTGGGCGTTTATTTCCAAGTCTTCAGTGCGAGACGCCCACAAAAACCGAGCGTTTTTCAGCTAGGCTCAAAACTAGGGTAGAAAATAGCCTATTACTTATTCATTTTGATGTTTTTGAATGTAAAAACCAAGCAAACGTCATAAGTTGACCTCAGACAACAATATAATAAAATCTAAAAAGCCAGTTCATGACCCCTTTAATCTCACATGTGTCTCCAGAGTTTTAGAAGACATTTAAACATTATAACAAACTTGGCTCAAATTTGCGAACATAATAAAATGATATTGCAGCACTGGCCCGATAGACCAGGTGACACTTTGGTCAATTTGCCCAAAACTCTCTCACGCTCAGTCCTGGACATCTTTATCACCGAGAGCTGCATTATATCTTCTGACTTGGGAGTAATATATTTTCTTCTGGGCATGGCTTCTGACACAAACAAACTTTCCATGCAGTTAGTTCCACATTAACAATCAATCTTTTCCATAATCCAGGGCCATAACCATCATAGACATACAATAATCCAAATTGACTGGTAAACTGGTAAAGTTTGCTTAATTTTTTATGATAAATCAAAATCATATCAGCAATTAAATAATAATAAATTAAAATGAATATATGTTACGCATGCATTCAACATGACCTTCTGTAAAGCCCACATAAAACACACACTCCCACCTCGGTAATAAACACAGAGATGTTAGTCCAGACCGAATTAGTATATGAAATCACAGACGCCGAGTGATAAGAACTGTAACTCAAAAGTTATTTGGAAAACTAGTCTAAATGGGTCTGTTAACAAAGCCATTTTGGGCATTTTAGAAATATAATTAAGAGTGATTGAGTCCATTTTTAACATTAAAATATATTAACATCGCACCTACTTTAGGAAACACAGGGATGTTCTGAAAAGTAAAACCTTCTAAATGGAGTGGGAATATTGTTCTCGCAAAACATTAAATAGCTGTGGGAAACTTGCGCAACAAACTGAATCCCCCTGTACTGCATTTTTTAGATATTTGAATTGCATATTTCAACGTGACTCATTGAGAAAAGTCCCTGATGCAGGTGAAAACTGACTCTTTGTCTTTATAGAAGGAAAGAGAGAGAAAAACATAAGGATGACCTCACTGTGGCATAATCAAGAGTGTTCCTCACTAAAGTAATAATTCACCCAATTTTTTTTTTAATCCTGGCATTATTTACTTACACTCACGTTGTTTCAAACCTGTATGAGTTTCTTTCTTCTGCTGAACATAAAAGATATTTTGAAGAATGTTGTCAAATAGATAGTTGATGGTACCCATTGACTTCCATAGTATTTTTTCCATAGTAAGTCAATGGCTACAGTCAATTGTATGGGTGCCAAAATTCTTTAAAAATCTTTTCTTCCGAAGAAAGAAACTCAAAAAAGTTTGTTAACGATATAAAGGTGAATAATGATGACAGAATTGATGACAGAATTTTTGTTTTTGGGTGAACTATCCCTTAAAGGTGTGTGTTCAGAGGCATACAGCTCTTGCCTAAATGACTGCACACTGTCCCTGCTGGCCAGAAAGAGAGAAGGACACAGAGGGTGTACAAGGAAGAGATTTCAGTGCATGTGTGTGCCAGGGTCAGGCTGACCTCAACGGCAAGGAAGAGGTAGAACGGGGAAAGTTGATGGTTTATGAGAAGGCACCTGACCAGAGAACACATTCCTGTAGTTAGTCACCTCCTTTGTGCAGTACAAAGAACACACAAACACTTGCATACGTAAGGTTATATTATATCATAATGCACTTGAACTTGCACGGTGCATTTACTTTTACAATTGACTGTTATATTCATATAAAGCCAGCATTTTGACAAATGTGCATCTTAAAAGCAAATGAGTTAATACATTTTGTGGTCATCAACAAATTTTATATTTTGATATTCAATTTTTGTTGTCTAACATAAAATATAGGTTTTAAATGAACCTTAATTAAAATTTTGCATAAAAGTCGCATATATGCGATACAATTAATTTAAGAGTATAGGGCCTTACATTACTTCACAAAAGTAGAGGCAATGTGAATATAGTAGCGTTTAGAGGAGGAGGTGTTTGCTCCAGCAAACATTCTAGCTGTTTAAGTGTTACATTTTTTTTCAAATTGTATTTTATATACATACACATATACAGTATGTGTTTTTGCACACAAAATAAGACTTAAATTTGCTAAGTGTTTGAAGAGGAGCAATGAATGAGAGTTTCAGAATATGTGATCAAGTATCAAAATAGTGGTTAGTTGCAGGTCGATAATTATTTTTATATAATGGCTGATAACAGATACATGGATTATATTGAATTCAATACAATAAATTACAAAAATTTAAATTAAAAAAATATATTATACAACTAACTGTTGCAAATTCATGCGAAAAGGCATCACAACATTACAGTTTGAAAAATGGAGATCTGCTAGAGATTACATTAAAACATGTCCAATGTCGGCTGATTATTGTGCAACCCAAATTATGTGGACTTCTTTCATGTTGTTTCTTGCATATTGTTTTGCAATATTTTTTCTTGCACGCTAATGCTCTACAAACTGTGAACCTCTGGCTTCTGTGCACAACAGCAATCTTGAGAAGGCTGCAGAAATGTCAGAGTTAATGCTTAACTGGAATCCAGGCGTTGGGTGTCGGTTCAGTTCAGTTCCTCCCTTGATTCTTGGAAGTGATAGCACCGTTTCTAACGAACTGAAATTGAAACAATTCTCTGAACAGGTGGAAAAGGATAAGCCTATACCTCAAGGAAAATAAAAACAGTGCCTGCAGGGACAAGGACAAGAGGGGGGCTGCTTGTGGTGTTGTTGAGCAATAACATGTCCGTTAAATAGAGGAAAAGCAAAGGGGGCATTTCACAGAAACGGTTGTCTATAAAGAGGATGTGATTGTCGTGCATTCAGGCTGAGCAAATGAAAATACAACTGAACTGAAAACCCAGAAAAGGATGACTCTTAAGATAGAGCAAGTGCAGCAGGGTCAAATGTAAAAACCAGGGCCATGTGCATGAAAATCAAATACAAAGATTATAAAATCAGACAACAAACGTATTCTGTACTCACACGCGTCCTTCACAACAAATTTTTTTTTTCCCATTAGGGTCATGAACATGGGGTCGTCCGCCTTGTCCTGGTGGGAGGACAGGACAAGGTAGGAGTGAGTGTATGTTTGTCGATGTGTGTGAGCGGCCACGGGTCTCGCTGTGGTCTGGAGGCCGTTCTCTTGACCTGCAGGTGGAATGTGCAATCTCAGTGGGGGGGCCAGCGCTAATACGACCCCTAGAGAGACAGCGCGGCGTCAGACGGCTCATGGGAAGGTCTCTCCTCTCTCTTCTGTTCATTTTTAATGTTCCTCCCTCCCTCTCTCCTTTGTATAAGAAAACCTTGGGAAGTAGTCGTCCCCTTATCAATCAGCCTGTGCTAGTTAAGAACGAGCGAGAATGAGTGTCCACTGTCGAAAGCCATATGCATCACTGACTAAAGGTTCTTGCCAATATGAAAAGCTACAAGACACAAATGTGCATTTGGCATCAACACTAAATCTGGCTAGATGAATATCCCGGGTTCAATACAACTTAAAGGGATACTGCACTTTTTTGGAAATAGGCTCATTTTACAACTCCCCCAGAGTTAAACAGTTGAGTTTTACCATTTTTGAATGCATTCAGCCGATTTTCTGATATTGAAAAGAATATCAGTAACTGGATAGTTTCTGGTCTCATTGACTTCCATAGTAGGAAAAAAATATATACTATGGAAGTCAATGAGACCAGAAACCATCCAGTTACTGATATTCTTCTCAATATCCAAAAATCGGCTGAATGCGTTAAAAAATGGTAAAACTCAACTGTTTAACTCTGGGGGAGTTGTAAAATGAGCCTATTTCCAAAAAAAAGTGGAGTATCCCTTTAGGCTCAATCAGTAGCATGTGTAGCACAATGTTGATTACTACACAGACGTTACTACCACTAAAACATTAGACTCTTTTTTTGTTACAACAATTAAACTAATTGAAATGAGGGGAAAAATAGTGTGGGTATGATTTAACTAAAATGAACAAATTACTAAAACATGGCCGTATATTAAGAAATCATTGGGAGATAATCCTTAATTTGTGGCCATGATATCTATTTTTCCACATACACTGCAGGGCTCCATAGTGACCCAGATGTTTGTTTGTTTGTTTTTTGTCCAAGTGGAAATCCAGTTCACAAGAAATACTTACAATTGAGCTTAACTTGAACCTTTATTCCTTTAACTGCATTTTTAAATGAGGTAAAATGATGAATGATATATGTAACTCACCCACTCAGGGAGCCTCTCAGTATGTACATCATGTGCACTCATAAATATTAATGAGTCTGATAAGATAAGGATTCATATCAATGACATATGGTTCATATACACACTGAGGGAGTTCTAAGAAAAGTCTTGTGCAAAGAATGTATTTGTCCAACATACAAAAGCACACACACATGGGCAGACAATACACTGGAAGCACAAATAGCACAATCATTAGAGCCAAGTCAGCTGTAAGTTGTTCATAAGCTTTGCTGCTTTTTAAAGAAGAGAAACACCCATGTGTTTATAACCTAGAGGTCTGTGTCCTAACGATCTTAATGTGCAAGTTGGGAGACGAGGTTTATCCGACAGGAAAAGCAGCGTCTAAACTGCCTGTGATTCACACAGACTAAACATACACAACTGCACACATGCAACAGCACATTACACCCACATGACCATTCTCAGCACTTATGGGAAGCACCTTTGAAATCACAGACTGTTAAGCTTAAAGGTTCTCAAAATTTAAAGTGGCTCAAGTGGTTCATAGCTAACCATTTCTGTTAAATTCATTCATTTATGTATGACTTTATCAAAAGTGACTTAAAATGAGGATAATACATACAAACTAAAGCAAGAGAGAACACAATACAAACAGTGCTATAATCAGGGGTGCACTTTATTTTTTTGGTCTGCTTCTCAAGGGAGCACCTGGAGATGCTGCTTGGTACTTGCACTTTACGTGGCACACTTATCCCACAAGCTGTCGGCATCACTTTCCTTCTGACTGCTCTCCTCACTATAACACTATTTGTTCACTGTAGAAATTAAATATACGTTAATCTTTGTTAAAGCTTTATTTTTTAATTTCATTAACATTATTGAAATAGACAACAGTCATCACTTAAAAACTGAATGCATGGACCGAATATACGGACACACATACTGTTCACTTATAACCGAGATAATACTTGCCGAGATTTTGACATCATTTTGTGTGTATGTGTCCGTTCAAGTGCAAGTAAACATGAAAAAGGAAATAAATTCGACGTTCCACTGTCTGAAACGTGCCTCTCCCTCTCTGTGTGCAAACGTTTTGGGTGTTACATGTGTGAGTCCTGATTTTGGCCTCTTCTTTCGCGCTGTAAAACACGCAGCTCAACAGACTACGGGCCCTATCTTGCACCCGGCGCAAATGACTTCGTACACCGACGCATTTTTCATTGCTATTTTGCACCCATGCAAAGCAGGCTTTTCCCTCCACAGACGCACGTCAGTAAACTAGGGAATGAACTTGCGCTCCCTGGGCGGGTCGGAGCAAAAAAGGAGGCCTGTTTCGCCGCAAACTATCCCTAGTGCTATTTTGCAGTTTCAGAAAACAATTGCGCCATGGAACAAGCGCACCTCGTTCATCATGCTCTTAAAGGGAATGTGATATGACGCTCTTATTGGTTTGTTTCCTGTTATGCCCAAATCACACCTATGAATAATGAAGCTACTTCAGACCAACCCCTTTTAGATTTGTGTTGAGCGCTAGAGTCATTTATCCCGCCAGTTAAATAGCAAGAGCGCCCAAGACCCGCCCAAAAAGTTACTTGCGCTTCACGCTTGATACTTGCGTTTCAGATCGTTAAAATTGGGCCCTATATGTTCTTAAAATTAAAAACACAAAATGTTTACTTAAAGGGACAATGTGTAAGAATTTCTCCCATCTAGCGGTGAAAATGTATTTTGCATTCAATCAAATTGTGCTCTCCAGCGCCTCGCTTTTTCAAATGCGTGTTGCATACGGTAGCTATTATGTACCGAAAAGCGATGACAGGATGTTCCTTCGGGTGAACAGGTTTGTTATTTCAAACTAACAGCAACTTGACACAACGAACAAACGAATGTTATAGTATGAATTACTGATAACATATTTTACTGACTATATTTTCTGAAGTACCGGCATTGTTAAATACAGGGTTGCCAACTCTCATGCATCTGGCGTGACACTCACGCTTTCAGCATCAATCTCACGCTCTCACACACACACAAGAAATGTCATGGCAAAATCCATTTTTCCAAAATCTCAATCCATTAATTTTCTGTTGATGACTAGACCACAGTTTATTAATGACAGGAGAGGAGATTAAGGCCCAGAGATGTAACATCTGGCCACAATGTGGTTCTCACAGTATTCTCTGAGAATCGTTGATGCGATGAAAACCTTGCACATGATATACGTCAGTTGCGTGTGAAAAGTTCAGAGAGAGTTTAGAGCACAGGTTCGGAGTCGGAGCCCAATAATGCACGCTTGAAAGTTTGAATGACAGTCAAGGTAAGCAGATTATAAAATGGTGTGCCTTGCCACTAGTGACGTGGCTTTGCCTTATCAGTCTGTGTGCCGAGAGTACAGACGTCAACTGTAGTTGCAAACGTTGTCTTAAGTGCGTTATTTGGGCTTGCTAATTGCTCAATAAAAATTGGCTCATGATACAAATGACGTTTTGGCAAATCGAGCGAGTGGCATTTTAAAATCCCCCAAATTATCAAAGGTTGTCAAAATTGTGTTGAGCCTGCCTCACTCAAATGCGGATGCTGAGAGAACCTTTCAGTTATTGGCCTAAACAAGACAGACTGTCACTTGATCGTGCCACTGTGATGGGAAGTTCGGATCATTTTACTGACTCGCTTTTTCGATCTTCAAGTCATTTTGTTCATTTAAAGGGGTTTAAATGTTATACTTTTAACAGCCAAATTCCCCGAACACATCCACCTACGCAGTTTTTTTATCATATTCTGAATTAAGAAATCATTATATGCAGTCAAAAATAATTTAAAGGGAGCATAATTACTTTTACCTTCCGAGTCTTTCGTTTATTTGTCACGTGATTGTTCAAGAACGGATCGACCCCAGCTACAGATACAAACCTCTTGCAGAGGCAGTGATCAGGCCAAACTGCCACTGTGGCGTATATAACAAAAAAAGCTTGTAATTAAGACAAAAAAAAGCTTGTAACATTGACTTAACTGTCGAGAAGAAAGCAGGACAGCGTCTCCTTTAAAAGCTTTCTCCTGCATTAGCTCTGTCCACCTGGAAAAAGCTATCCTGACATTAACTCATTAAGGTTTTTGTAATCTCTGGTCAAGTTTCCTTTTACGAACTATTTTGGACTTTTCTGGCGATGAGGATTTACAATGCAGCCTTTTAAACTTGCGCCTCTTACTGCTCTGCTCCTCCGTTTCTGCTGCTTTTTAGTTATGTCACGCTGTCTCTGAATGAAAACGCACTGTGGAAACACGTTGGCCTAGTACTTTCTGTCCCTCTCTGCTATTATAGTTTTTCAAGATGGCGGAACTACATATAACCCTCCGTGGACTTACCCGTCCCATGAATTTAAAGATAATAAATTCATCATTTATGAGGATAAGTCAGATAATTGGAAGAGGTATTTATACACCATTGAGGACATATTTATGAATAAAATTATTGATTTTAAATAATAAAATTAGGTCTGTCAAACGATTAATCGTGATTAATCGCATCCAAAATAAAAGTTTTATTACAAAATAAAACATATGTGGGTGCACTGTGTATAATTATTTTGTATATATATATACACACACACATGCATGTATATTTAAGAAAAAAAATATTTATATATAAAATATTGGTATTTATATATAATATAAATTATTTAATAAATCTATATATATACATGAAAATATTTCTTAAATATATACAAGCATGTGTGTGTATTTATATATATAAAATAATTATACAGAGTGCACCCACATATATTATGTAAACACAAACTTTTATTTTGGATGTGATTAATCGCGATTAATCGTTTGACACCCCTAAATAAAATACATAAAAAAGTAAGCATTGTCCCTTTAAATAACTTGTAGTACCCCATTTGGTTACATTTGATTTAATGAAGTATTTGCTTTTCATCAATTCACAAACCCCCATTCGGGAAACCCTTATGCTGATTAATTTATGCAGAGCGTGCAATACACTATTAAAATAAAAGCGATATAATGCTCTTTAAGTGTGCAGATATCAGACATTATGGAAGCAGAAAGGAGAGAGAGCTTAACTTGTATGAAACTGGAATATTTAACAGTCATCATTAGACTGTGGGTTGAGAGGGCCGGTAAAGCTGCCTCCGTCTACTTTCAAACACATCAATAATCTCTGCCCAGCGACAACCACTGCCGGTGCAATTAAACTCTACTTATTTATGGCCAGGCAAATATTTCCTTTTCCTCTATCTGCCAAGAGACATGGCTTCAAATGAACCTCAAAAACAAAACAAAAAGAGTGGACAAATACGGCATGAAAGGCAGACTGCGAACAGAATTTCAGGCATGTAGATTTTTCCTGTGAGGCCACAGAGGGATGGGTCACATGCCAGCGGGAGATCGTGAGATCGTCACTGAACATATCGCCTCACATCCTGGAAATGGTTCCAGACTACTTACACGTGCATTACGGTGAAGGGTGTAATTTCTATAGATAGGCTTTTTTGGAGCTTTTAACATGACCCTATATGATTGCAATGGTCTTAAGCGTTAGTTTACCCAAAAATGAAAATTAATTAATTACTCACCCCCATGCTGTATGAACCCCTAATAGTTCATTTTCGTAACACAAATTCCGCACAAATGCGGAAAAACAAACAAAAATAACGACTTTATTCGACTATTCCATTTCCTCCTTGTAGGCCTGAGACGAGAGTTTCAGAGATTTCCACAACGCATGCGCGAGAATTGCGATCTCCTTCAACTACTTCAGTTCAGTTCTCGCGCATGCGTCGTGGAAATCTCTTGAACTCTCGTCTCAGGCCAACAAGGAAGAAAAGGAATAGTGGAATAAAGTCGTTATTTTTGTTTGTTTTTCCGCACAAAAAGTATTCTCGTCGCTTGATAAACTTATAGTTGAGCCACTGTAGTCACATCACATGGAATATTTAAACATTTTCTTCATTGACTTTCTGGGGCCATGTCCACACTAATACGTTTTTGTTTGAAAACGTATATTTTTCTCTCCGCTTTGGCCTTCCGTCCACACTGAGACGCTGTCAATGAAAATGTATCTTTTGGAAAACGCTCTACAAAGTGGATAAATTTGAAAATGCCGTTTTCGCGTTGTAGTGTGGGCAGTGAAACAGGAGGTATTTCAAAACGATGACGTAAGTTTAGTCATGTGATTCATGTAGTACCGATAGATATTCATGTTTATCGGTATTGTGCCTGTTATGTGTTACACTGTTGCTAAAATATGTTACTTTCTATGTACTTATTATTATGTGCTATTCTTCATAGCACAGTACTGCAAAGATGACAGATAATGTACTCACATTTGCTGTCCTGCGGCAAAACAGGAGAGCATTTTGCTATATAAAATGATCCTGTTAATGTGAGATAACATTATTATTTATTTTCCCATCTGTATCATCTCAGTGAGCTTTTTTAAGAAGAGCGTTTTTAAACGAAAACCAGAGCGTTTTCGTTTTTAAAGAGCGTTTTTAAACGAAAACCATGTTTTCAAATGTATCCGGATTAATGTGGACGTAGCCTGGGCCGTCAAGTTTCAATCCCTTAGGCAGTGATCCACCTCTCAGATTTAATAAAAAATATCTTCATTTGTGTTTCGAAGATGAACAAAGTTCTTACGTTGTTGGTACAGCATGGGGTTGAGTAATTAATGACTTAATTTTCATTTTTGGGTGAACTAACCCTTTAAGGGTGGTCACTAGGGTGTTGCAAAGTTGTTGCTAACTTGTCTGAATCAAAAGAGCACACACACCAAATCTCTATGAATTTCTAAGACTACTATGCAAATGAGAATGTTTCTGCATCTTCTTTGCATCTTCTTTGCATTACTCTTTTAGAAGATGTGTAATAGCTCCTACTACCGTATAACAGTGGAAAGCCGGAAAATTAGCCATTAATGGCGGGGAAGTGTTTTCTCGCAAATGACAGAAATTTACGTCAATGGCGGACAAAGAGTTAACAGGTTAATGTAATATTTGCTGTTAAAAGACTAGCAAAATAATTGCAACTTACTCTCTGTATAGTGGCCAAAAAATCAGAGGCATAGGTGGGTGAACAATTTGGTGGTTTTGTTCCCTTTTGCGCTGACTGTTGACCGGCAAGCCCTGCAAACTGGGCTGATTACCGAGTCATTTTCGTGGGATTTCAAAAAAAACTTTACACTGGCAAGCTAACGTTCTTGGAGTGTTCTTGGAGTGACCAGATACCGGAGCTCACTTCGCTATTTTTTAGATGTGCTTGCAATATCAAACTACTGTATTTCAATATAAACTGTATTTCCTCATTCAGTATCATTTACAAAAAAATGTTTTGATATATCGTACAAACAAATGATAAAATTATGAATAAATAAATTAAAGAATAAAGGCATTTATGACAATTCTTTAAATAAACACACATGGGTACTCTTTAAAAACACACATAAACAGAACAAAAATGATGCACTGGATCCCACGTTTGACATGCATTGTCAGTGTGAGAAAGAAACCCAAGAATATGATCTGAGAAGACATGACCTACTTAAAGGAGGTGAAATAGGCCAGTATGACAGGGGCCAGGTAACCCACACACAGTGCTCTGATACTCCACAGACAATATTACCACACGCTTCTGCAAAAAAAAAAAAAAAAAAAGCTCCCGCACAGTCAGATGTCCAAGCCCTGATTTTAACTCAAAGGGTGGACATTATACACTCAAAGAGCACTTCCTGTCTCCTGCTAGTCAATTAGTGACTATAAGATTTGAAATGGCCCTTTTCCCAGAGGAGAGAGCTGCAGAAGGCACACAACAACACAGGATTCAGACACTCTTATCAGACCTATTACTGTTAAACAAATCTGACTGCTGTCAGGAGACCATAACTGCACAAAACATCCGACAGATTCAGAGAAGATCTGTGAACACGTTAATTAAGTTCCAATGTCTCGGTGTTGTTTTGTGTGTGTTCATATGTTTGCAATATCACAGCAAAGCACTGTTATAGTAGAATACATCACTCTCATGACTTATTCATTTGTTGTATATGCTCACAATGACAAATGCTGAAAGTAATGCATACATTCATGACCTCAAGGATAATTGTAATGCTCTACTAGGTGGTTGCCCTGCACGCTTAATAAACAAACTCCAGCTGGTCCAAAACGCATCAGATTTACTGAAGTTTGCTCTAGTCAATTTAGTGGTATTTGCGCCATTATTCACCACCCCTAAAAAAGCATGTCTTAAAAACCAGACGCTATTTTGCACTGCTCTAGGTAGATTGTGTTGGTCATTAATGGACATTATCCGGCTGTGTCTGTGTCGTCAGTAGATCACGTGCAGAACTTTTCACTTGTGCTCTCAAGCTAATTTGCCCTGTTTATATCTGGCTGTTAATCTTCAAATATATTATTGATCTGACTGTACTTACTGTCAAGATTTTAGTTTATTTGTTTACGTTTAGAGTTTGTTTTTGACTGTTCAATTTCTGTCTGAGTTTTCTATGTCAATCTCTGTTTGTTTTCTTAGTTAATCTACCTGTTAAAGGATTAGTTCACTTTTAAAAAAAAAAACTTTTGCTGATAATTTAGTCCCCCCCATATCATTCATTCTTCAGTCAAAAAGAAATTAAGGTTTTTGATGAAAACATTCCAGCATGTTTCTCCATATAATGCACTTCAGTGGGAACCAAACGGTTCAAGGTCCAAAAGACAGTTTCAGTGCAAACTGCAAACTGTTCAAAGGGCTTTAAACAATTCGATGAATAAGGGTCTTATCAAGAGAAACGATCGCTCATTTAAAAAAAAAAAAAAAGTTTACGTTTTATAAGCTCAAATGGTTGCCTTGCTCTGTTCTGTGATGCACGTTCTCTCCTGTTCGAACTCGTTCATCAAAATGAACAAATCTTTCATTTGGTTCACTCAACGAACAAAATGAACGAGATGACTCGGAAAAAGATTTTTGTTTGTTGCATAACATAATTTTTTGTTTGTTGCATAACTGCTTTATAGATTAAATTGAACTAATTTAATAATTGATGATCTTACAACAGAACTGAAGTAACACTGAATTGACTTTCAGGTGAACAACAGATGAAATTATATGTAATTTTCCTGTTTTCTCTGCTTACTAAAACAATCGGTGTTGTTTAAAGCAATACATAAATAAAGGTGACTTGACGTTGTACGAGGGAACGGATCATAATTCATCGCCATGATAACTACTTTTTATGAGCACAATGCATTCAGAAACTGCCTTATCCACAAATTATCATTTTAATCCTGACAACAGAAATTTGGAACAGCAATTAGCCTACATCAGGAGCATGTCTTAAAATGCTGCCATGGTACAGTAGATAGTTCACCAGGTTTTGGAACATAGCTATGGTGTGCAGAACTGTATATGACTGATTCAGGGAGGAGACTTACAGGTAGAGCCTGTATTCTCTCTGCTGTAACATTCAGTTCCTTTGTTTTTCTCTGGCTCTTCTAGGAGGTTGTCTCCCTATTTTTCCCCAAATTAAGTCATAAGCAGGAACCTGTACTACTGGTCACCAGGTGCAACAGTTGGCAGGATAATCCCACAAGTATAAACCAACACATTTTATTCACTATCAGAAAAGAGACTGCCCAGTGTTTCTGTTGATTTAATAATGAGTTTTAATATTTTCTATCCCCTAAACCTAATCCTGAAAGTAGTTGTTTTGCATTTTTATATTTTCAATTAAGTTAAAATGAAACTTGGTCTTACAACAACTAATTCATCAGTGGAACATTGTTTGTCTTGAAAAAAAAAACAGAGGTTTTTAAAAGACTGTTTTTGAAAGACCCACAGGGGGCAGCAAAGGGGTCACTGAAAATTTGAGAGAGAGAGAAAAAAAGAAATATAATGTAATTAAGAAATAGTTATATAGTCAATGATTTGGCTTAAGATATTAATTAAATGTTTATTTTTTTTATTTTTACTGAATTATATTGCATTACTATTAATTGTGAGTAAAAAATACTATATTAAAATATATTTTTAGAAATAGATGACTTGTCTTTATAATATACAAAAGTAAAAAAAAATTCTCACAAAGTATATATGAAGAGTTCAGATGCAAAAGCCTCTAAGTGCCTTTTGAAATGTTCTTCTAAAATTATCATTTTTATCAAGCTTATATATTCAAGTTCAGTAATGTCACTTAAATGACAACTAATAGGTAATCCTCATTGCAATTTAAGTGAAATCACTGAACTTAAATATACAAGCTTGATAAAAATGATCATTCTAGAAGAAAATTTCAAATGGCACTTGGAGGCTTTTGCATCTGAACTCTTCATATAGATCTTTACTATATAAATCTATAATATGATCCTCATATTTGGGGGCTGTTATTGTAGTAGTATTTTAATATTTTAAATGTCTTTTATGTTTATATTTTTAGTGTTATTCATTTTAGTGTAGGTTTTAGTAATTCTGTAGCGTGCTTTGGTCATTTTTACATTCGTTGTAGTAATTTTAGTACTTCATCTTATTTTATTACAGTTAGTTGCCACAACATTTATTAAGTCTTTTCTTCTAAAGTTCTAAAATGTCATCTAATATTTATATTTTATTATTTATTTTAATTGACGAATGTGATTTTTAAAAATTTTAGATAACTGGAACTGTTGGCTCATTTTCACTCTGCAGCTGATTTCAGGTTACTACTACCCCACCACACACACACACACACACACACACACACACAGGAACAAGGAACTTCATACATATTCTGTTAACAAGCAACTACAAAGTTATCTGTGGTCAGCACCCGCAGTAACAGACAGAGAGAACAACAAATCCTAAATGAAGCACTTCCTCATTTTCCTGTGGGGCGCGCTACAACACACATGATCAAAAAGACCAGTCCTACAAAGCCAAGTACTAGCATCACTTCCTGCCAGGGCACGCCTGTCTGCACTTTGGGACGTTTGCGCGGATGTTGAGCAAGTGTGTCTGTGTGTGGAGGATGTGGGAGAGTGCGAGTCTATGTATTTGTGGAGGGGGAGCTAAAGGAATGGCAGACGGAACTCAAACACGTCCATTTAATGCAATGCCCATATATGTGCAGGTGTTTGAGAAACAGGAAGGTAGAGAATGTATTGAATGGGATGAGCCTATAAACAAATCGCAAGGTAATGCAGGCTAAATGTGTCATTTTTCACTTTTTCGTGTCATTTTAGTCTTATAGTATTAGTTTATGGAATTTTTATATTTTTTGTTCCAGCAATGTAGTTTTGTGCTTTTGTCATGTTTATTATTATTAATTTTTTTATTTCAGTTTTAGTCATTTTAGTTTATTTCAGTATATATATATATATATATATATATATATACACACACAACACTGTTCACATCTTGCTAGAAGGCAATTTGTATAATCCTAGAAGACAAAAGACATAAAACTTGTGATGCGCATATGTCTTCTGCAGGTACACAAATTCATTCCTATCCACACAATCAGCGTAAAAACAGCCCTGGGACTCCCAGCATTCCTTCGAGTTCTCATACACTTACAGTATACTATTTCCCACCAATGGATAAACTGACGTCCGCCGTGTCCGTTAGATATAGCGTATCATTAATGCAAGCCCACCAGCGAACAGAGCACACAGTTATGAGCTCTGAGAGAGTGAGACATTGATCCACACAAAAGAAAGACTGAAACTAAAACCTGCTGCTCTTGTTGTTCTGCAAGAGAAAGGAATTTTTCCCACACTTCCTCCAGCAGGGGTGAAAACAACCTTTCTCAGTCAAGAGCCTCCTGCCTCCAAAGTAGCTCAATATGACACTCCATCAGATTGTATTACATTTCATACATTCCGGCCTCCTCTCTGTTGTTTAAGCATTTAACTAATGAACTCTTCTTCACATGAACTATGGCTGTGTTCTGAGTAACTATAAGCACCTGACCTGTGTTCACTGCTATGCTGAGTATGTTATTACAACACTAGGCTAGTTTTGACAGTGAAACTTCAGATTTTCACAAATATGACTTTGTTTAATTTCTTTTTTAAGCCAAAAACAGGGCTGTGTAACTTAAAAAAAAAAAAAAAAAAAACACTATTTCACTGTGAGAAGTGGAGGAGGACAACTGGAGGAGAGCATAGTCCAATATAGATCCATCTGGGGCAGAGTATTAATAAAAGTGTCCTGTCTAATTAGTTCATTGAAACTTTGAGTTGTAGAAGGAGGATACAACTTTTCTGTAGTTCAGTAGCTCCCCCTAGTGAAGAAAGGGGTGTCTCAACAACATAGCTTAACGAATGCCACGTAAATAAGTGAAATCAAGTCCTTTAACCACCAAGTAAAGTAATCATATCTGTTACGGGAACTGTCCCACAGTGTGCCATGGCATAAAATTATGCCATGGCACACTTATGATCCTGGCAAAGGGTGTTAAATGAATAAAAAAGGTAATAATTGTCTTTTATATGGACATTTCTAAAGCCAAACAAAATGATTAGAACATTACTGTCGAATAGCCTATTTGCTTTTAACCACTATTAAAGTAAAGTTTGATTTAATTTTTTTAAATGTGATCTACTATAAAATTAATATTAATAATATTAATAATGCATTAATAATACCTAGAAATCACATTTTTAAAATGTAAACTTTTTTGACTGTTTTTGAAATTTCCACAGACTCCCAATCAGCCAATTATTGGGGATAAGAGAGGCCCACCAATTAAAATGTTGTCCCAGGCTCAAATTTTAGTGAAAAAAAAGGAAATTCCAGTCACAAATAAACATTTCTTATAACATTTGTATCAACACATATTCTACTCTTTACAACGAAATTTTAGTAAATTTTAGCCTATTACTATTAAACTGTGAATATATATATAATATATATATATATATATATATATATATATATATATATATTAAACTGTCGAGGTTTGCTCAGAAAGAGCTTGTAAAACTTAATATATGATTGCGTAATTACATGCAGTGCCGTCTTTATGCCAGTAAGGGTCAGTGTTCCCCAGCGGGAGATTTCACAGGGGGGAAAGGGTTCTAATAACAGCAGATGAGTCATTCATTTTAATAGTAAATGTTAAATACCATTAAAGGTGACCCAATATCTGCAATATAACACAAAAACTCCAGTTTTGAACATAAATAAAGAAATGCATACTTTTGTTTAGCATCAAAGATGCATTACACAAAAGTAACAGTAAAAACGTTTCTGATGGATCACGTGACACTGAAGACTGGAATAATTCAGTTTTCCCATCACAGAAATAAATTAAATTTTAAAATATATTAAAGTACGTGGTGAAAATCAATTTTTTAGTGTTGTTCACATCTTAATAGGCTTTAAGACAAACCATACAAATTTTGGGTATATTTGGGTATGTATGAGTATTTCCTCCTTAAAACTGCAGTGAAAAAAGGAGCTGATTTAAAAGCTAATTTGCATATTAAGCAAGGGTGTAGTTACATTCAAGCTAAACAACATTTCCACAGGAAGAAAAAAAAAACAGCATGCAGTGCGGCATGAATAGATTATGCTGTGGAGTTTCTTGATTCTTGCTGCATTATCTGTGCTGCTGAACTTCTTTTGGTACACTTTTAGCAGTTAACATAAAACAATAAATAATTTATTTTGTAATTTTCCGAATTTATCTTTTTTTTTATTGAGTCACATTTGTTGTGTTTTGTATGTCGAGCACTGATGTCTGTGCATCATAAGATGATGGAAGAAAACAAATATCGTGTTGGTCAGATTTTCAAATCTTTCAAACAACTATGAATTTGAAATAAGATTTTGGTAAATCTTTATGCTGAAATAATGCTTATAAATAGTTTAGTTAATTACTAAAATTAACTTAGTTAGTTAGCTTAGTTAGTTACTAAATTAAAATCAGCCGATTTATTTATTTTTTATTCTAACTTGTCATTTGTTTTAACAAATGTTTTCATTTGTCACACTTCTGTCTTGCATAGGAATTTGAATAGGAATATATACAAGGTCCAAGATCCCAAGAAAATGGAACCCTAATCACCATTATGGTGCCTTCAAAACAATTACAGTACTAAACAATATAATTTATTACAGTGGCATGGTTAAAGACAACTTAATTAATAAAAACATATAATCTGAATTCACAGTAAAACAAAAGCAGTTCATTACTGTGATGTCAGCATAATTTTGCGGTTGATTACCAGTAATTTGTAAGAAAATGACCCAGCATGCATTAATTTCACTGTAAATTCTGACAACAGTATTGTAAAGTAAAAATTTTTAATCCTGTAAATTCTGTGCAGTTTTTTTTTTTACAATGCAAACACTGTGCGTATGTTTTAAAAATATAATTAAACAATTAAATAACACTTTTTTATAACCCACTTAAAGGGGTGGTTTCCAGGGTTTAAATAAAGTCAAGAGTAGGCCTTAATCTAGAATAGTTAATCATGGTTTAAAAAATTGCTTTCTGAAACAAAGATAAAGTACCGATTTGAGAGGTCTTTACGTGTAACTGTCTTTTCTTGTGCATGGCAAAGTATTTTTGATTAACTGCAAAACGTTTTCTCATATGTATTCTCTCGTTATTTCAAAATGACTTTTGGGAATTTTTTAATGATATCTGTGCATCATTAAATATATGCGAAAGTTTGACTATTCCTTTTAACTCTAATGAAATGTCAACGTGAGTTAGAATAAACAAATGTAACAATTTATTATGTCAGCCAAGTAAATGTATAATCAGTTAAAGATCAATACAAAACATCAAATGCTCTGGAATAAAGAGAAGATTGATTTTGAGAATGAGACACTTGTACCAGTCACCCTGAGACATTTCGAATGATACTTAACATGTATAATATACTCGATGATAATCGTTCACATTAAACCATTTAGATTCCTGGGTGAGTTTTTGGTGATCTTCGCATGGGGGATGAGGGGGGAAAATGTAGATTAGGATGAGGGAGATGAGACTTTCATCTCAATAGTGCATGAGGGGGAGTTCAAATGTTAATTTTCAGCCTCAACCAGTTGTTCCAGTCTTACAACTAACACCTGGACTAGAATGATGTGATAGCAAGCAGATTGAGTTAAGGACCTATCAGCCTGTAACATAGTTTCATGACAGAACTTTGTATATATATATATATATATATATATTATGATTTATTAGTTCATAAATATTATTTGTATTAGTTTTTGGGGCATTGTGCATGACATTTTGCAACTTTGCAATCTATTAATGGTAAGTTACCAGTAATTTACCAGTAAAGACTGTGTGAAAGAGGCCAGTGTATGTATACATTTTAGCATAATTTAATAAATCTGGAAAAAAAAGGAGCAACATGTTACTGATTCCATTAAAGGTGCAGTAAGCAATTTCTGGTAAAGGCTGTTGATATTTGAAATCACCAAAACAAACATGCCCCTACCCAAAGGTATCATACCCCATCTTGATGCCACCGCCCCCACGTACACGCTATGCAACACAAGCAGCGACTATGGCGGAATCTGCTGTGCCTGCCGCCCGAGGGTATGATGTCATCAATAAGTGAAAGCAATGTGTGTTACTAAGGTCAAATGTCTAATTGTTATTTAGCTCCTCAACTACATAACACGATGGTCCGAGTAACTTATTATTATATTATATTACAAATGTGATTGATTGATCACTAAAGGGGGAACCAAAAGCTTTTTAAAAGCCTCCCGATATTAAAGGGCCCAGACAGCAAACTGACATTGAATCAACGTGGAAACGACGTCTCTCATGACATTGAAACAACGTTGATTTGCTCATCGAATTAACGTTGAACCAACGTCAGACGCGGCATTCTTCAAAGCTAAATGAAATAGAAAATTGGTTTGCTTTCATAACGTTGAAACAACGCGTTGATTTCAAGTTGATTTTCCGTTAGTTTTGAAAGAATGACGCGTCTGACGTTGGTTCAACGTTAATTCGATGAGCAAAACAATGTCAGATCAACGTTGTTTCGATGTCATATTTCCACGTTGATTCAATGTCAGTTTGCTATCTGGGGGGTCTTAATATGGCCTTTCACAAAGTCTTGAATTGGTTTTTGGTGTGTGTACTCGAATATGCTTTCATGCTTTATTGTTAAAAAACACATTATATGTCACATATTTTACAGTTGTTACTAAAGTTGAAAAAGTAATGAGACCCCTTTAACGCTGGTCCTACCTCTTGCCTGATCATGATTGTATGCGCTTCTTACTGCTGATTGGCTACAAGTGTGTTTTGGTGCTTGGTCTGATCCACTTTACCAAAAATATATTCAAAAATCGCTTAATGCACCTTTAAATTGATCTTTGCAGTAAATCTGTTATCATTTCACAGCCGACATGTGCAAGCTTGTAATAGCCAAGTCTGAATGCTGGCAGTAAACACACACTAATTGTAGTAAGTACTACAACAGCAACATAAAACTGAGAGTGTGGCTCTACAGAGAAACTTTAGACAGGGGCTACGGCCAATTCTAGGTTTATAGATCGCTAGGCAACAAAGCAGGAAACTCGCCATGGAGACAGGACGTGGGGGGACAGAAAGCACTCCAGATGAAATGGCTTAATAAAACAAGAAGTCATAAAGTAGAGGCAAAGTCCAAATACTATGTATCACTGCTGATTTAATGTGACTATAAATCACTATCATGCTTGTTTTGTTAGCTTAAAATCTATCCAAATTCTTCGAGGAGTCAGGACTTGTTTTCCCTCTATGTGTCTGCAATTTGCGTAACCTAGTTGTCACAACACAACACTGTGACAGGAGATAAAGCCTTGCAGGCAGTGAGAACTGAGTGCTGAGGTCATTCAGTCACGCTTACACAGAACAAAAGCTCAGATACTGCACTCGTTTAGAGGAAAATCAAGGCATGAGTATAGACATTAGTATAAAATCTATTAATAAACATTATGGAGCTAGTGTGTCCTATCTCTATTTAATACTCTCATTCTTCAACCCTTCGATCATACTTGATCATGTTTGTCTCGAAGTAAAAAGACACTCATCTACACCCAAACATCATGGTGTGTGCTGTTTTGTTTTATGCGCTGAACCTATTCTGTTTCTTTATTACCAACTGTGTTTTACAGTTTCTAGGCAACCAGTCACTGCCCTAGTCGGAGAGTTTATCCAGGGTTCTTGTTTTTCTGTCTTTCCATGAAGGCAATAACATGACCACGGCATTCATCTGCCGACACCTATTTAAGCAGCTCTCAGCAAGTGACCATGTGCATCATTATACAAGTGAATCGTGCAGTCCATTTACCTCCCTGCAAGAAGCTCGGAAATCCGCAACTTGGCATCTCAGATGACAAGAGCATCTGGACAGGTACGTCAGAGTGTGGCCTCAATAAATACTGCAGTTACTATCTTCTGAGGCTCCATGTCTTGTAAGTGAAAGGGATTCTGTGGGGTTTAGACAATTAGGGTTGATTTCAGCATTTGTAAACACAATTGACGTTCGATAGATAAATGACTTGCAAACCAAACTAATCGCTTTGCTGATAAGCCAAGGTCCATCAAACTTTCTGAACCGTCTGTGACATACAAATGTTATTTTTTGGCAAATTTACAATATCCTGATATAGTGGTTTTGTCATACATGTAATTCTGCTAGTAGGTATCCAGAGTTCTCAAAGCCAATAAAACAAAAAATTGGAATTGGAATTGGACTCTGTGGTAGACCCAGTAAACAATTAAACACGTGCCTTTTGAAAAAAAAAAAAAAAAAAAACAGTTACCCATTTTTGCAGTATGTACATCAGCAAGTGAGTGACGCATGACATCATTTTGTTTGATGGACAGAGAGTGCCCACACTTGAAAAATAAGGTTCACAATGACCAATAAAATAAAGTCTACAGTAAATATGGAGGCAGAAAGGGAAAGCTGCTTTTTGAAAATGCTTTAAAATATCTAGTTCCAAATTGCAAAAGGGAGTTTGAGCTTTTAAATGGGTGTGATCCTATAACTGCCTTGCAGGGCGCAATCATCAATGACTGAGTACAGCACAGCCTTCTGGGAGATTATTGAAATGAAGTGAGTCAATAAGTGAGGTACAGTACTCTCTAATGGTTAGACTAATGAGTTGTACCTTCAATCCTCTAAGGCCTAAGCCAATGCACACTGGTACCAGAACGGCTAAAGAAAACTAAATGGGGTTTCCTGGTGTTGCATTCAGCAGCACAATTCCACTGAGAAAAATAAGCTTTTAATTGTATTGACTATAATCTGAAGCATCTTCATTCATTCATTAATTTACATGACAAACAGTCCAGGAAATTGAAGGCTTTGAGCTTCATAACATCTAAAATGGCTTTAGAGTTTGCGGCATGGACACCTAAATCATTTGACACCAGACTTGGTTGGGCTGAAGAACAACTCAGGTCCAATTGAAGTATGATTAATCCACATTAAATGTTGGATGTTTGCTAACATGGTAAATGCAATTTCTATAGTGCTTTCACTGACCCAATGGCCACCAAAGTGCTTTATATTGCGTCACATTTACCCATTCATACACCGACGGCGATGTCAGCCATGCAAGAAGCCATCCAGCTCGTCGAGAGCAGACTTGCTCATGGACACCTCGACACTTGGCCAGGTGGAACCAGGGATTGAACCACCAAACTTCTGGTTTGTAGACAACCTACATGAAACACTGAGCCACTGCCACCCCATTATGTATTTAGAACTTAATATTAGCCCTAAACGGGAAAAAATAACTTTGTTGTTGTGTATATTGGGGTCTTTAATGTTTGTTTGTTTTTTCATAAAAAAAAACCCACATTGGTCAATCACATTCACAACAATCACCCCGGCCTGTCACCAAAGCTTCATCCTGTAGTCAGACCTTGCATTTCTATGAGCAAGAATTCTCATAGAACAAGAGTCCAGGCATGCAGTTCTCTCCACAAACAGCAGGGGTGCCACATACTACGGGCATGCAGTCTCAGGCGTTTGGATGGGACCCCAACTGCATTGGCACATGAACTGCCTTGAGTTGCTAGCAGTATGTCTTGCGCTGGGCTGCTTCAAATCACTACTAGACAAGCACGTACTGGTCTGGTCACAAATTTGAATCTATTGACAGCCCTAGTTATAATTTAAAAGCAACGACGACACGGAGGAAGTTTAACAGAGACTTAACTTAACTCTCATCAGCTTCAGAATACATTTACAGTGTTATATGGGGGGAACGCTCTTTATTAATGCTATTCATCAACTTTCAGGTGCATCTAATTGAAAGATAAACCGTCCACTCTTATTTCAGTATTGTTTATAATTTTCTGGATAGCTGAGTTAACAGTTTGCTTTGTACATTAATTTTTACAAGGGTAAACTTTATCATTAAACTGAACAGTGCACGTAGGCTATGTTTCAAACACTTAATTTACTCTGTCCATGCACTAAAATGCATGCCCTATAAAGAGTGCAGTTTTCTAATGTATTTTGTCCTTAAAAAATCTAAAATTAAATAAACAAAGAAAACAATAATGAAAATTTAAGAAACAAAATGAACATTGAATAAATCCATATGATTTATAATCAGTTGAAAATACAAAGACTGAAATTTCATGTGACAGAACATTTACTAATGAAAGTATAAATGAATAGCGGAATAATAATCATCTTTAAATTAAGCATAATAATTTACTAATACCATATTTTGAAGTGTATAAACTACTACAGAATACCAGTGCATGTCTAAATAAAATGTATACATAATATAATCATTTAAAATCTCCTTAAATTTCTATGTGCTACACTTCTTTTGTCCTTTTGAAGTATCAAGTCTGTGAATAACTTAACTGAGATTTAGAAGTTATGCAGATGTAAACACACGGTTTGGAATAACTGTGTCTTTTCCCTGTATTCTGACACATTGTTATCAGTCTAATTCCAAAGTGATTTCAATAGTTTTGTGCTATGCAACTGGGATACAAATGATTCAATGAATTAAGTTCAAATAGCAAACAATGTCTCCACACGGCAATCACAAGCATCTCTAGACGAGACAACTAACACTCCTGATGGCTGCTTCAAAAAACAACGGAGTCTGAACTCCGAACCCCCAACCCCCTCGAGACCTGCTTCCAATCTCCTCCCTGAGGAATGACCCCTATAATGTTTGGGGGATTAAATACAAGCAAGATCTTCTGGGTTGTACATATTGTTAACAGTTATTTGTGTGACTGAATTAAACGTACAGTGTCTAATCAAGTTTGTGCTACCAAAATATGAAATAAAAAGAGTCTGCTGATTTAGCATTCTCATACTCACAAGACAAGGAAAAAAAATAGTCAAAGCAAGTGATGGTATCCCACCATCTAAGATTAAACCTGCATATTATTTTATTAACTAAGCAATTTTATTTAGCCTTATCTGCAGCCATTACAATAAAGATGTGATAAATTAACTATTTGCAGGAGCCAAGTGTAACTTTCTGTTAACACCTTTCCAAAACACAAACTAATCATAAGTCACACATAATTAACTATTAGCCACACATGGACTTCCAGTAAAACATGACTTCGCACAGAACATGTAGCAACCTAAACCCCATTGCTTACTCATATACAGACACATAGGCTACAAACTGCAGCAAAATTTGGTTGTCAATTCAGACTTAAAGGGATAGTTCACTTTGAAATTAATTTTTGATATGTTTTAGATTTTCTCAAGGCCATCCAAGACGTAGGTGTCTTTGTTTCCACAGTTTTTTCAATTTTGACATTTTTCGGCAAAACCGTGTTGTCTGTCAGTCATATAATGCAGGTTTAGGGGGTCCACCTCACAGAGCATGCACAGAGAAGTCAAAATTAAACTTGATTTAATGACTTGTGAATGTAAGTACACATTGATGCCCTAAGACACGAAACGAGCGGTTTGTGTGAGAAAACGAACAGTATTTATATAGTTTTTACCTCTTGTTAACAGCCGTCGAACTTATCTAAATCAGACGTCCAACTGAACCGAACTTAACTGTGTCCAACGTACGCCGGAAGTGATCTCTCGCGCTTCTACGTCACGCATTGTTTACACAGAGATTTCGGAAGTTTTACCTTTCACTAAACATATTTAGATATACGGGAAATCGCAATGGAAGACGATTTCGATATATCTAAATATGTTTAGTTAAAGGTAAAACTTCCGAAATCTCTGTGTAAACAATGCGTGACGTAGATGTGCGAGAGATCACTTGTGGCGTAACTTCTGGAGACGGTTCAGTTCGGTTCAGTTGGACGTCTGATTCAGATCAGTTTGACGGCTGTTAACAAGAGGTAAAAAATATATAAATACTGTTCGTTTTCTCACACAAACCACTCGTTTTGTGTCTTAGGCCATCAGTGTGTACTTACATTTATGAGTCATTAAATCATGTTTAATTTTGACTTCTCTGTGCATGCTCTTGACGTGGACCCCCTAAACCTGCATTATATGACTGACAGACAACACCGGCTTGACCAAAAATGTCAGAATTGAAAATATTGTGGAAACAAAGACACCTCTTGGATGCCCTTGAGGTAAGCTAAAACATATCAAAAATTAATTTCAAAGTGAACTATCCCTTTAAGTAATTCAGTGGAGTGAAACCTCATTCTACAAATGAATTAACTCCTGAAAAAAGCAGATAAAAAAACGCACAAATAAATTCTACCCAGTGTGTACAGAACTGAACTGAACAATTTGTTAATCACACATTTAAAAGTGTATCACACCCCTAAAGCCAAGCTGGCAGATTCTCAACAATGGTGTGTGGTGCCAGTGGTGGACCGTTTGCTTGGTGTGTCACAGTCTTACCAGCCACGTTACCAGCAACACAATCAGCAAAGTAATCTAATTATCATAATCAACAAAATTACAGAAAATATCAAAATATTTGTTGTTAGGGGTAGATAAACAATTGACCTCAAAGCAAGCACATATGGACTAAAACCTTTAAAGCTGATGTGTGTAATTTATGGCCACTCGTCTGATACTCATTCTTTGGAAAACAGTCCTGCAGTGGTGGAGTGTGTCACATCCTTGTGTGTGTATGGGTTTTTTTGTAAAAGAGATAGAATGAGTTTCTCCATGTCTGTTATAACACATTTATTGCCTTGTGCTGGTTAATCATATATTGAAATAAAAATGACCATAAATATATGGCGAAACTGAGATTCAATGGTAACAGGATAAAATGAGCATTAAACTTTGACTGACAGTTTCCTTGAAAACAGTCGCTAGTGGGGAGAAAGGTGGTGACGATTCTCAGTGCCCCCGCAATTTCAACCAAACTCATGGCAGGTTTGGATCGATTAAAATTGTCTCTGGTGCAACTGCTTTTTTAGTGCGTTGCATTTGAATAGGTGTTATGCTGCCATCTGAACCTTGGTGTGCACCAATCTAGCTGACCAAGACCCCTGAGAAGGTGGGTCTTGGTCCGTTTCCAAAAGTATGATTGTGCTGTTCGACTAAAATATGAACGCAACACTGACCAAAGTCATCTAACAAACCAAAAACAGGGCATGATGACACAAGATAGCAGCCTAAAGAATACCTGGTTCTTCTCATCATAGGAGCTGCGTTGCCCATTACAATTCGGCACAGGCACCAGAAATGCCTACTCCTTGCAGCAGATCTTTGTTTGTGTGTAACTCCTTACACATTTTATGAACTCTTTGTGATATATTTTGCTGTTGTTGTTGTTTTGTATCTTTAGGTTCAGTCTTGTGAACCAAAAGATACAAAACAACATGTGTGAAGGCTAGTGAACCAGGACTAAATGCATCATTCTCTTTTTTTTGGTCCGGACTTGTTTTTAGTTTTATTTTGGCCGATCTCTATTATCGAGATATATTTTTACTTTTAAATTTTAGTCATGCAGAGCTAAATATATCATTTTAAAATACAAACAATCAAGATAAAGTTTATTACAAAATAGTCTCAGGGATTTGGTATTTGGATATGGAAGACAACCTTCAGCTGAAACTTCATTCATTATCAATCAATGTACAAGAAGATCTTTAGCTTATACTGACCGATTAAAGTCACTAAAGGTCAATTAATATTTAAAAACACAATTTAATAACAATGTTAAAGGTAATCTTAAGTAAATCCTAAAATGAATATTCATTGCATTGCATAGCAATCAGATTATGTACAAAGGGAAACTAATGGCTAACCTTGTTGTGACTTGTGTTGACCTGAAGCTGGACCAAACTGGTAAATCCACATTCATTAATTAACTGGCCTGACAACATCTAGTGATTGGACTGTATTTATCTGACTTACTTTCATATGACTTTATGAAATGCACACTGCATATTTCCAATAAAATATAAACCAAGTGAACGTTGTGCCATGCAATTCTACATTAAAGATCCAAATGTTATATGATATTACAAAAATGCTGCAAAGTAGGGCTATATAAGGTGATGTGATAACTATAAGCCTTTAGGCTGATTTCTCAAAAAAAGCTGCATTTCCACCAAAATTACCTGGGGCAACTCTAGTGGGGCGGTTTGAGTAATCTGTGTCAGGAGCTGGGGGCAGTGCTCAATAAACCTAGTTTAATTGAAACCAAAAATTCAAAATTTGGAACCGCTAATGACACACTAATATGAAAATTCGGTCATGACTTACTCAACATCATATTGCTCTGAAACTGTATGACTTTCTGTCTTCTGCAGAACACAAAATATTCTTAATTTAAGTGCTCTCTGATATATACAATGAAAGTCAATAGGGTCCAATGTTGTTTTGGACCCTACTGACTTTCAATGTAAAGACAAAAAAAGGGGTCTCTAATCTTTCAAACCCTGCTTTTAACCCCAGGTAGAGGAATGCTTCACACTAAATTAGTTGTTGTTGTTAGCACTTTCTCATCAGCGTTATTAATCCCTGCTGAGTAGTAGGCTTTGTGAAGAAACTGCAGGGGGTTCACATTTATGATAGGCTTTATTATTTAAATTATAAAAAGTAACATGATAATAAAAAATAACAATCAAAATAAATAAAAAATTTAAAAAAAGATTTTAGTCACCTAACTAGAGGCTGATCTGTTAGTGTAGATGGAAAAGGAATTTGGGAGAATAAATATATTCTGAAAAATTTACTGCCATTATGTGAACATTAAAGCTGCAGTCTGGCGTTTTTCCTCTTTGTCGTCATCTCTGTTCAAAATCTGCAATTGCAGTCATTCGCGGAATATCAACTTTAAGGCCCTGTTTACACGATGGGAAAACGCAGATATTTCTCTGCATTTTGCCCTCTCATTTACACGAAAATGCTGTTTTTATCACTGAAATGATTATTTCTAAAAACTTTTTTTAGAAACTTTAAAAGATTATTTTTAACCCAAAAAAGCTACGGACTGTAGCTTTAAGTAATCATCATGTTATTAATAAAAAAAGAAACTCTATTCTGATTATGCATATTTTAAAATGTAATAAATCAAATTACAAGAATTAAATTTTTGCAATCTGATTTATAATTCAGATTACATCAGTTACTACACAACAATCTTTTATAGTGTAAAACGATGTGGTGTTGGAATGTTATGGTTAGATAAGACACACCCAATCATGTGCTTTATACAGAAATGCAGCATGATGCATAAACAGAATGCTTCAGCAATTGACCGTCAATTGCAGAGAAGAGGAGAGGTTTCATTCTTATCAGTCGGAAAGTACATTCAGGAAAAAACTTGGTAGCAGTTGCTGGCAATGAAGATGTGCAATGCTTAGAGTCTTTATGTAAACAGGTTGTGTGCTATATTCGTCAATCAATTCCTTATAGAACCATAGGGTTCTTCACTCAGTCTCAAAGAACTCTTTATGCCAAAAAGATTCTATATATAAATGTCTTAAATGATTGCAAAATTATTTAATCTTTAACAAGTTTTTTTTTTTGATGTGATAAAGTATGTTTAAAGCTTTTGAGTTCATTAAATGTAATTCAAATAAAAAATGAATTTAAATCAATTAAAACTAAATCCATAAAATGATCCAATGATGAGAACCCCTAAAATGTTCTATATGAAGAGTTCAGATGCAAAAGCCTCTAAATGCCATTTGAAATTTTCTTCTTTAATGATGATTTTTATCAAAATTGTATATTTAAGCTCAGTAATTTCACTTAAATAACAATTAATAGGTAATTATCATTGCCATTTAAGTGAAATCACTGAACTTAAATATACAAGCTTGATAAAAATGATCATTCTAGAAGAAAATTTCAAATGGCACTTAGAGGCTTTTGCATCTGAACTCTTCATATGAAGCACTTGAGAGAACCGTTCAAGGTTCTAGAAGCTTTTCTTCTAGTACACTGCAAATATAACAGTACAGTGTGAAATGTCATCTTATAAATACACAGTATAAATTGTTAACCCAGGGTAAATTATAAGCAGTGTGAAACAAGATAAACAAGATTTGTGGTTTAGTGTGACCCAGGGTTAATTTTCCCAAAAAGTGAACAGCCTTAAAAAGTATCTTCTTCTGTGCTCCACAGAAGACAAAGTCATACATGTTTGGAAAGACATAAGTGTCAATAAATAATGACAACAAAAAAAATGATGAACTATAACTGTACATTTTATTTCCATTAAATTGATTCAGCCTGAAAGGGCCATAAGTGAATTAAGCAGGAAAAACTAGTAAAGATTAAAAAAAAAAAAAAAAACATACTTCACAGGATCATTCACAGGACTGCAACATTCATGCAGCCAGTTACAAATGGTATGAAAATGCAACATATAAAAAATAGTATCTTGTATCAAAGTTTTCCAAAAAATAACAGAGAGCAGGCTCAGCTGTCAACACCAATTCCTTTTTTCCCCTCCTTCCTATGACAATACCCAGACCACGGATTCATGTCTAACCTGAAATGTACTGCCTACATTTAACATATCAATGTACAAAGTCCTTTACAGTAAATTAAACAGATCTGGTTCATGTCAGTCAGAATGACAACATTTCCTCTGGATAACATGAACAGAATGTTGTTGAATATTCTGTGATATGATCTCAATGTGAAATGGGATGAATACTCATCATTCATCCCATAGCAAAAACAACAGATTATTAGTAGTTATACTGTAACTAAAGAGAGCAGCTATGTCAGTAAAGCTGATCTTAAACTGACATAAAAAATACCGTTCATAATAAGATTCCATTTAGCAACACATCCATGTCAAAATAAATAAATGCACCACACGTTAACAGCAATAATTGTTGAACATGAAGCAACATATTAACAAAGGAACATAATAGTTACCGAGTAACAACTACAATAGGCAGGTAAATGTTGACTAAAGCCTGGAAGGCTAAATAACAGATGGCTAAAGGTGTATATGATTATTTACCTCTGAACAGATTTGAGACTTCATTAGAGTGATGTAGCGTTAGTTTAGTAGTACACATAAACGCCTAACAGTTATACATACAGTATACGTCAGTTTGACACTTACCGTACCTCGGCTCGGTAGTGAGGCAAGAACGGGAATGCCGAACCAGACCGATCTGTTGATAGCAATTCTTTACACGTATATAAAGTTCTCCTTGCAATAACTGTTACCTCATAACAGTTACTCTTTTAATCTATTTGAATGCTCTTCCTCTGTTCAAACTCAGAAAGCGATCGACCTTTCACTTCTGTAGGCGTAACTAAATAAAACGGAATGGTGGGAACGGTGGAGGACTGGAGTGCACCAGTTTCTCTACACGTCCACAGCAGGGAAATAGGAAAATACCAATTCTACTATGACAGAGGCAGAGCTTATGAATATCAATTGAGTCATAATGACGTTCCTAGTCAACTTCCGCTATCATCCAGTCATGTAACCCGATCATATTCAAGATCAAATGATTTAGCAAATCACTCTGAGCTACTGAGAGACCGTCACGTAATTAATATGAATATTTCAAAGCCTTCCGCCATAGTAAGACTCGTCGCGTTTACTGCTGCAGGAGCGCCATCTGTCAGTTAGATGCACCATAATAATACAACCAGCATCCAGTTCAAAATACTAGGGCAGGCTTTTCCACGTTCAGACATAGAACGTTCACAATTTCCTAACCTTTTTCTTGGGTTATATGTAGTTTATTAATATTTTAATTTGTCATTTAAAAAAAAAATTCTGGCAATTACCATCATAATCACTTAGAATCTTTTTTTTTTTTTTTTACTTTTTTAAATATATATTTTTTATTTTATAGGTATCATTAGATCATTATAATTAATTTTTACATACACATTTTTTTTTCTTATTTTAATTCACGTGCCCTCGGAATCTTTAATCTTCCCCTCCCTCTTATAACAACAGGCTTATTCGACTTGAACGGGTGCTGCACAGACCGATCGGTTCATGGAATCAAAATAGCGCGAGAGCGATTGAAAAGCATGCGAGCCGCCTGCTCTCTAATCGCTCTCGCGGTACTTTGATGTCATTCACTGATCGTTCTGTGCAGCGAAGGGCGAGACAACCTGTCACTAACATGAGATCACAGCAACAGCAAACCACAACCATCCATTCAATATGGACAAAAGTACCGCCCTACATTTTTCATGTTTGAGAAGCCGTTTCATGTCACAAGAAAATATTGTAACTTCCATTTCATGACCACTTTGAAACTTTCCATTAAAAAAAAAAAAAAAACACAGGCTGTCTATAAAACGGGTTGACTTTATTGCTTAGAGAATACAGCTTACAGCTTTTGCAAAGGCATGTGAATACGCTTCTCAACTACACCTTACCAGTCATCACAGGATATGAATTAACCACACATTCAAAACTCCACTTTTACACATTGCACCTGTAAAAAAAAAAAAAAAAATCTGCTATCAAAACATTGTACAAAGTGTAAGTAAGAGGCGTTCAGCGCAATCTGCACCAAAGCACTCATATCATACAGAGAGCATATACCATGAGCAGATTTCCAAAGCCTATCTGGTGACTGAATATTTTTTTATAGTTTCTTCTATCTTTGGTACTATAAGACAGATTTTATTCTGCACATGTAAATCTTTTCCTTGGAATACTGTTCTGAACACAGGGCAGGTAAAAGCCTATCTACACAATCTTTATCCTCACTCGAACTAAAATGAACCAAAAAGCAACATCCTACATTACAAATCACGTTCTCTGATCTCACTCAGCAGAACAAAGAGAAATACGGAAGCGGGGACGAACGGCTGTAAAAGTCACTTTCCAAAAATGTTCCCCAAATTGTGTCTCTTCAAACTATATAACAAAGACAAATATAAGAGAAATACGTAAATCACCTAAAACAGGACGCAGCCATTCAAAACAGCAGCTCCTGAATTTAACCAATGACTATTAACATGGTGCGTCTTACATCACAGCCACATCACATGACATAGCAACCTTCCCACACACGATGACAACTGCCTTTAATTAAATCAGAAACAAATGAAAAAGAAAAGAGGGATTTTCAAGAGCTAATAATTCAAATTAACAAGTGAGTCAAGGCAAACGTAGCAACAAATCGCAGGAGAGCACCCATGACTCCCCCTGAACCGTCAGCATGAATTTATACTGTTGATCTGGGATTTAAAAGTTCAGGAGATAACACTGCAGAGTTCCTTCTCTGCTAAGGTTTATGAAGGACAGTGTGTGTGCGCGTGTGTGTGTGGGAGACCATACATGTCTGTAAATATATATATATATATTTGTCAATCTATCTGTGTGCTTCAGAGAAAGCCTGCCGGGATTCACATGTCGTCCTCTTCATCTTCATCCTGGGAAGATCCGGCCTGCTGAGCGCAACTGGCTGAAGCTGCCTCTAACTGTGCCTGCTGGGCGGCCTGCTGCATCTGTAACCACTCCTGCTGTGCTAACTCAGCCTGCTGCTGTCGTGCCTGAAAGACAGCACAACTCATCAGAACAGATAATCGAATTACAGGCTGGGGAACAAACTGGAAAGTTACAGAGCGAAAAGTTCCATTTATCCGTTTCATGAATAACTCAAGCTCTTCCAGGATTTTTACCTTGGCAAATAATTCCTGCTGTTGACGTAGAAGTTCTTCCTCGGGAATGCCAAGGTTCTCTAGTCGGGAGCTGGCCTTTCTCCGCTTAAGTGCTACAGTTTTACACTCCTGCAGAACGTCTTTTACTTCTGCGATGTATGAACCAAAACCTAGGCTTTCAAGTGCTGAAGAAAAACAAAAAAAGCATTGACTGTTACATTGGATTTTAGAAGAGATGTACAAGTTTGAAGAGAAATGCACAACCGCCAGTGAACAAGAAACCGTTATCTTAAAGCTGTAAATGGAATGGATACAATCATATCCATCCCACATATTGTAGAAAAAAATGTGAAGTTAATACTGAATCTTGTGTGTATTAATGCAGCCTGGTCCAAGATCTCAGCTGTTAACTAAAAGATTGTATATTCAAGGTTTGGAGGTTTTGGAGTAACATGAGGGTATGCCTTACTTTCTATTACTATTTAAAAGAATAACCCCCGGTTTCACAGACAATGCATAAGCCCAGTTTCAGACTAAAATGCACGTTTGAGCTGTTTTAACTGAAAGCAACTTGCATCGAGATATCTTAAAACACGTCAGTAGACACCAGACACCAGTAATGCTTTTTTTCTAAGGCATGTTTATACAAGCTACTTAAATGTCAAAACCCAGTCTAACCCAGGCTTAATCTAAGCCCTGTCTGTAAAACCAGGTCTATATTTTGCTGAACTATGTAAAAGATTGTGAAGAACAATTTAAGTCACTGGTGTCTATGACATAAGACGCAATTGACTTTCATTTTATAAACAAAAGAGATCAACATTTTTCGAAATATCTTCTTTTGTGTTCCACATTATGAACAAGATACAGGTTAAGGTGAACTCTCTTTTAAACCAATCTAACTTGGTTGAAGTCTCACAGGCTTAGCAGCTGAAAAGTGCCCAAAACCCATTTAAAAGCCTGAACAACTGACACCATTGGGAGAGTAGCTAAGACTTGTAGAACGTTTTCATTGTTTTTTAAAGGGATTGTTAACCCCAAAATTAAATTGTCAGTACTTCCTCACCCTCAAGCTGTTCCAAACCTGTAGGAGTTTCTTTCTTCTGTTGAACACAAAAGATTATATTTTAACGAATGTTGATAACCAGACTTTTGACGGCATCCATTGACTAAAATTTGTTGAAAAAACAAAACAAAAACATGGAGGTCAACGGGTGCCGTCAAAAGTCTGGTTGTCAACATTCATTAAATATATTATTTTGAGTTCAACAGAACAAACCCATGAAAGCGAGTAACTGACGACAAAACGTATCTTTATGGGACAACTATCCCTTTAAGATATTTGCTTGGAAATTATGCATTACAAGTGAATGGTGACTGACTTTTGAGTTCAACAGTAGCAAGCAAGAAATACGGGTGAGGGTGTGTGAGAGCAAATACATGACAGAATGTTCTTTTTTTTTTGAGCAAACTAACTCCTTAACTCCAGTTTACTGCACACGCTTTGAATAAAACCCTCTTCCAAAATGGAAAAAAAAAAAATAACGTTAGCTATTAGTGACCTCACGATCATCTAGAAGTGTCATCCTCACCGTTTATAACATGTTCAGGGGATATGGTCTTCTTCTCGGATTTATTGCAGATCTCGTTGGCCTCTGATGAGACGAGATGAATGAACTCTGTGCAGCAGTTCACCACCAGCTCTCTGGCATCGTTCGCTACTCGTACATTGGGAAGCGTTTCTTTAATCATTTTATTGATCGCCGCTCTCGGGATCGTCAGGTCATCGTCGTTCCCCGATGAAGAGGCCATGAGGGATGAGCTGCCGAGATGCTTCAGAGTTTAAAGGGAATCGAAATCAGGCGAGGAGGTTCAATGGGGTATTAATGATGATAGACCCACAGCAACGGCTTTGTGTGGAGATTCGGGTGATCTGGTCGCCTTTCTTATAGCAGTTCGCTAAAACACTGTCCGACAGAGTGCAATTTTGAGTATAGCTTTGAATTCAAATGCAGGAGGATGAATAAATGTTTGGAGGATGAAAGGAGTCGGTACCTTTCGGTTGATCCGTTTACGCTGACTCTCCACATCCACACATCAGTGCTGCTGCTGCTCCTGTGCGCCTTATAATCATGATTCAACTCCGATCGTTCATTCTCAAGCTGCCTGAGCAAACCAATAAGCGCCACGCTTGTTAAGATAAACTTAACAAAAAGCACGCTACATAAATTTTAAGCACCAAAAGCTATTGATTCATTACTTCAACCATTTGGTTAGCGACAAACGAAATGAACCCCACAATGCAACACTTCCGGATATCCGGCGATTCTTCTGCTTGTTATTCTTTCGTGTGATTGTGCGATACTGCCGCCTACTGTAAGAAACGGGAATTAAATGGATACTCCACTTTTTTAGAAATAGGCTCATTTTACAACTCCCCCAGAGTTAAACAGTTGAGTTTTACCGTTTTTACAACTAGGGGGAGTTGTAAAATGAGCCTATTTCCAAAAAAGTGGAGTATCCCTTTAAGGAATTTGATCTAGAAGTCAAATTTCGAGCTCAAGATTTTGGGAAAGGTTACATTTTAGTTACATAGGTGAGGTCCAGGCAGGGTTTTAGGGGTTCTGTTGTGGTTTTCTTTTTCTGTTTCTATTTTACTGTAGGCCATGGATATTGTGTATTTATTACTATAGCCTACATTTATGATATTATATTAATGTAATAGTAGACCTATGAAATTATATTAGTAGGCTACACACAGAAAAAAGTAACCTAAAATTCCCTCAAATCAAGATCATGAGGGGCACTAATTATACATAATCCTTTGATGTTTCTTCCTTGGTAGAAGTGCTGCATGTCTTTTTTTTTTTTTTAGAGACCTGGCCACAAGGTGGTGCAGTGATTTCACGTTTGTATTTTACATTTGAATCAAGCTGGATTTAAACCTTTTTCCCCTCTTAATTGCCCCCCTTGAGTGCTTGGAAATTTAGCAACATGATGTTTAATTTCCATGATGGCCTTTCGTGTAGGTCTACATAGAGAAAGTCTTAGATCTTTGAGATCAGCTCATGAAAAATGGGGGCGAAAACAAAAGTGTTGCGTTAATAATTGTGTTCAGTATGCATATTATATATATATATATATATATATATATATATATATATATATATACATACACATATATATATATATATATATATATATATATATATATACACACATACATACATAGTTATAATGTATTTATGCATGTTAAGTTTGAGATTTTTTATTTATTTTTTGCTGGGAATTGCATACAATGATTATCTATTCAGACTTAAAGATGAAAAGAAAAAAAACAGATGAGATTAATTAAGAGCAATTCATTCAGATGACTTCTGCTGATAGAAGAGAAAGATTTTGTGGAGGTAACATATTTATTATGAGCAATTTGATCACTTTTAGCCAGCTCTCTGTGATTTAAAATAAAGAATTGTCATCTGATTAGATTGTCTTTTTCACGATGGAATGATCTTTAACAGAACAGGGGTACAGGTCAGTACCCTGGCATAGACTTTCCCAGGGAGGCTGAGAAGTGTGATTCCCCTGTAGTTAGAACACACCCTCCGGTCCCCCTTCTTAAAAAGAGGAATCACCACCCCGGTCTGCCATCCCAGAGGCCCTGTCCCCGACCGCCACGCAATGCTGCAGAGGCATCAGCCAAGACAGCCCTAGAGGCGCGTCTTGGAGGCGTGTCAACCAAGACAGCCCCACAACATCCAGAGACTTGAGGTATTCAGGACGGATCTCATCCACCCCCGATGCCTTGCCACCGAGGAGTTTTTTGACTACCTCGGTGACCTCAGCTAGAGTGATGGACGAGTCCTCCTCTGAGCCCTCAGCCTCTGCTTCCTCAATGAAAGAAGTGGCTTCGGGATTGAGGAGATCCTTGAAGTATTCCTTCCACCGTCCGACAACATCCCCAGTTGAGGTCAACAGCCGCCCACCTCCACTGTAAACAGCGTTGGTAGGGCACTGTTTCCCCCTCCTGAGGCGCCGGACAGTGCCAGGGTACTGGAGAGGAGAATACAGCCGATAGTGGAACCTCAGATTCAGGAGGAACAGTGTGGTTTTCGTCCTGGCCGTGGAACACTGGACCAGCTCTATACTCTCTACAGGCTGCTGGAGGGTTCATGGGAGTTTGCCCAACCAGTCCACATGTGTTTTGTGGATTTGGAGAGGGCATTCGACTGTGTCCCCCGAGGCGGCCTGTGGAGGGTGCTCCGGGAATATGGGGTCCGGGGTCCTTTGCTAAGGGCTGTCCGGTCCCTGTATGACCGAAGCAGGAGCTTGGTTCGCATTGCCGGTAATAAGTCAGACCTCTTCCCAGTGCATGTTGGACTCCAGCAGGGCTGCCCTTTGTCGCCGGTTCTGTTCATAATTTTTATGGACAGAATTTCTAGGCGCAGCCAGGGGCCGGAGGGTGTCAGGTTTGGGGACCGCATAATTTCGTCTCTGCTCTTTGCGGATGTTGTTGTCGTGTTAGCCCCTTCATACCAGAACCTTCAGCATGCACTGGGGAGGTTTGCAGCTGAGTGTGAAGCGGCTGTGATGAGAATCAACACCTCCAAATCCGAGGCCATGGTCCTCAGTCGGAAAAGGGTGGCTTGCTCACTTCAGGTTGGTGGAGAAATCCTTCCTCAAGTGGAGGAGTTTAAGTGAGGGAAGGATGGAACGGGAGATTGACAGACGGATCGGTGCAGCTTCTGCAGCAATGCGGTCGATGTACCGGTCTGTAGTGGTGAAGAAGGAGCTGAGCCGTAAGGCAAAGCTCTCGATTTACCGGTCAATCTACGTTCCTACTCTCACCTATGGTCATGAGCTTTGGGTCATGACCGAAAGGACAAGATCCCAGATACAGGCGGCCGAAATGAGCTCAGTCACTCAGGAGGAGCTCAGAGTAGAGCCGCTGCTCCTCCACATCGAGAGGGGTCAGCTGTGGTGGCTCGGGCATCTGTTTTGGATGCCTCTTGGATGCCTCCCCGGGGAGGTGTTTCGGGCACGTCCCACTGGGCGGAGGCCCTGGGGAAGACCTAGGACACGCTGGAGAGACTATGTCTCCCGGCTGGCCTGGAAACGCCTCGGTGTCCCCCCAGAAGAGCTAGAGGAAGTGTCTAGGGAGAGGGAAGTCTGGGCATCTCTGCTTAGACTGCTGCCCCCGCGACCTGGCCTGGATGATGCGGAAGAAGATGGATGGATGGATGGGTACAGGTCAATAGCCGCGTTTCCACTGCCGGGCCAGGGCCGGGCCGTGCTAGTGCGTGCCAGGGCCAGTCGCGTTTCCACTGTCACTTCCGGGGCTTGATCGGGGCTTCCTCAGGGCCAACGGCCAGGATTTCTGGCCCGTCGAATACCTTGGGCCAGAGGGGGCCAGCTCGGGCTAGAGGCGTGCTCAAGGTAAAAGGCGGAGTTTATCGGTGTTATGAAACGTTATGATCTGAAGCAAGATGCACATAGGGGTGTCCATGTTTAACCGATTAACCGTTTAAAATTGCATAACATTTTAATTTGAACTGTAGGCCTATGCCAAATGCTGCGCATTGTTAGGCTATATATAGCTACATATCGACGAATTTTCAGATATTTGTTTGATTTTTTGCCCCTTAAACATTTAAAATATTTGACAAATTAATATGAAAAAAATATATATTTTACTGGTTTTCTGAGGCCAAATTAGAACCTGGAAATGATATTTTCCCCGCAGTGCTGAATGAGAAGAACCGTAACCACAGCCTATAAGGGGATTTATGGGTGATTTATAGGCTATAATAAATGTGTCTGATAATAAAATAATATAAAATAACGAGGCATTAATTGTTTATTAATAACATATTGTTTTCTAAATGATTTTCGGCTAAAAACATATCTCCATCTCCGGATGCACATTTAGAGAGAAATTAAGCTACATAAACATAGAAGATATTGGCTTTCGATTCGAATTTGTTCGTTTTAAATTGGACATTTAAAGCTTTAATCTACAAAGGATATAAACCCTGTAGACTAAAGCTTTAAATGTCCAATTTAAAACGAACAAATTCGAATGCGGTGGCTGTTTCAGGTCTCGCGCTTCAGTTCACGGAGATCATGAAGCGCGCCTTGATTAATTGTTAAAGCACAACGTTTTCTTGTTATAAATAAATTTATTTGCGAATAATGTATTATTATTTTCTGTATGACCAGAAATTAAAGAGTATTTTAAGTTGTTTCCACTGAAAGAAATGCAATGAAACTGTTCACATGGGCGTCTCGCAGCCATCAGTGCGTGCTCCACACACACTGGATATGCGCTGATATTTGTCAAAAATATTGTGTTTATTTGTGCTCTGTTCCTTTTTTGGATAAAGGCGTCTTCTACATATGCAGCCTAATAAAATGTTACAATTATGATGATGATGGTTATTATTATTATTATTATTTGCAGACACGGAGTTTTTGTGAAATGGACGTTTTGCTTATTTTCAATTGGCAATTTCAGTTTGAAGGGTGATGGAAATGGGGCTTTAACTGCTCCGTACTTGCTGCGTTTTATTTCTATAAATTAATTTCGTTTCAAATGGGGTCCAATCAGTTATTAGGTGTTAAAAATTTACTCTGTATCTCGAGGTTGCGGCGCGCACACTATGCACCGAGTATTAACCGATGGGCCTCGGTTAACGATTAATGAATAACTTGAAAACGTGCCCGCAGCCCTACTTGTTATATCGCGCAAAAAATCGCTGCTTGAAATGGAGAATCGCCTGTACTGGTCTCGGGACACTATTGCAGCCACTACGGCAGTTGAGTTAATATACATGCTATCTTCCTAATTTAAAAAATAAATTAATTCATAAAACCCGCTGAAATGGGTTGGGTTTTATGACGTTTGATCCAGAAAGGCGTGTTAGGGGTGGGGTCTGGGGCAGCGCTGTGGGGCTACTGGCCCGGCAGTGGAAACGCAAGCCCGGTGCTTGAGGCCCGAGGCCACTAGCTCGGCCCGGCTCGCTGTTAGCTCTGGCCCAGCCCTAGCCCGGCAGTGGAAACGCGGCTATTGTAGACTACCTGTAGGCCCTACCTGTAATGTATTTCAGAAAGCAAGGTTTTACCATCAGTGGTTTAACGTAACAAAGTAATAATACTTCGTTTTAAATCCCCAGTTTTAAATTAACATCCGCGAACCTACATTATGTACAACAGGAGAGTTAGCTATAATAGGCTCTATGCACGATTGCTTCCGGGTTTGTCTCAGCACGGCAGTTACATCCGGTGCTGCGTCAGAAGCCAATTTAGCATTAGTTTTTTTTTATTTTTTTTTATTTAATATTCAAAATCACAAAGTTTGATATCAAGTTCTTGACATTTCTTTTACACATTTTCTGATAAGTATAACATCTGATGTAAAACATAATTTGGGGGAAAAAAACACGAAAAAAATAAAGAAAAAAAATAAAGATGGCATCACAGACATATAGATATAATTATAGTATAGATATCATTTCTTTTTAATCATCAACTTAAAGCCACACTGCGTAACTTTTGGCCACTAGGGGGGCGCTCGACTTGTAACTTTCACGTCTAGCGTCCCTAGAGGCCACAAGCTCTTAAATTAAAGTCAACAAACAGTCAACCGGTCAGCCTCCCATGTCTTTAGATTGTGTGTGCTTGCAGTGTTTGAGGCGGGCCGGGCAGCCTTGCCGCTCTCGATTCCCTTATAGCAGTCTGCTGAGAGAGCGAGTCGGGTGAGCCCCGTGGGGCTTATCATGTCTTTGAGTGAATGTGGGCACGGGACAGTGGGCACATTCACTGCACTGAAAACACCGTCGGCCTTAGCTGACTGAAACGTTATGTGTGTTGGTTTATTTTTACAGAAACCGTGGGACATGTGGTGTGTAGTCTTTGTGGGTACTACTGAGTCGTGGGCACGTTCACTACATTTAATGTAACGTTACATTTGACATGAGTCGATTTGCGAGCCCTGCACTGAGGCAGGCTGTGTATGTGTGTAGAAATGAACACTGGGCTGTGGGCATTTTATTTACACTCATAACACCATCGGCTGTGGCCGGAATACCAGAAAATACAGTACACTGCTTATATGAATTTATCTGGGTTACCTTGAAAACGGCATTTGTGTGCAGGCAAGCGTCCGCATCGGTCGATCACCCTTCCTCTTTTAGCTCACGCCAGGGAGCGAAGCGAAAGCTGGACCAATGTTAATCCTCGTCCTGGCTTTTAATTTGTCACTCTCCCCTTTTCTTTTTTCTAGTTTTCTCCGTTAAAACTGTTGCATTCTTCCTTGTAGCTGTTGTTCGGCCATGACGAAAACATACAGACGGCAATCAAACGCGAGTTGAGCACTAATGTCAGAATCTGAGGAAGTTGTGGGTGGTAGGGGAAGTGACATATGCCGTAAAGCGGTCGAATTTTGTAGTTCTTGTTGTGCTCGGGTTCCTACCCGAAACCTGAAGTTACAAAGTGCTAAAAGCGATACAGACACCTTCAGGCTACGGCAGAAGAGTCATTCAAGCTATTGTAAGTCAATCTACCATCTCAATGGGTTTTGGTAATATATTATAAATGCTGAAGAGTTCCACAGTGTGGCTTTAAAGAGATATTAAACTAAGTCTAAATGCTTAAGTCATGAAACAACACTTACTTTAAAACTTTTACCTACAACATTAATACTTTTATCTGCAACATTAACACACATTTAGCTCATATCAAACAGACAAAAGGATTCAACACAAGAGAGTTCATGTGAAACGAGTCTTTGTAAAACTAGTTTATGTGAGCTTATCGTTAGCCCATCATGATCAAAAGTCCCAGTCCCTCACAGTGAATTCTTGTGTGTTTCTGCCGTTCTCATAGTATCCAGAAATTTTTCATTGGGGTGGCCAGATGAGGCCTCTTAAAATCTTGGGGTGGCACACCAAAATTATAAACCATAATTTCAGTAGAATTTAGAATTTGATTCTACTGTTGTAGTAAACCGGCCTGTAGACAACTATCAGAACGACTTAAAGGATTAGTTCACCAAAAGACAGTTTCAGTCCAAACTGCAAACTGTTCAAAGGTTTTTAAACGATTCCAGACGATGAATAAGGGTCTTATCACATGAAACGATCGCTCATTTAATAAATAAATAACAAGGTTTAAGTTTTATAAGCTCAAATGCTCGCCTTGCTCTGTTCTGTGATGCACATGATGAATGACTTGCAGAGAGCTGGGACCAAAGTAACAAAGGCTACCATAAGTGACACACTACACCGAGAGGGACTCAAATCCTGCAGTGCCAGGTGTGTGCCCCTGCTTAAGCCAGTACATGTCCAGGCCCGTCTGAAGTTTGCCAGAGAGCATATGGATGATCCAGAAGAGGATTGGGAGAATATCATGTGGTCAGATGAAACCAAAATAGAACTTTTTGGTAAAAACTCAACTTGTCGTGTTTGGAGGTCGAAGAATGCAGAGTTGCATCCCAAGAACACCATACCTACTGTGAAGCATGGGGGAGGAAACATCATGGTTTGGGGCTGTTTTCTGCTAATGATGCTACGCATCATTTTATATTTAATTAATCATTAATACATAATTAAAACATCATTTTGGCTCCCGGTCTCTTTTCTCTGAAGACTCAAATGAACACGCTTCTTCACGCTTCTTCTCTTTCATCGTCTCTCCATTTATTAAAATCAGTCAAGTCGCCTTCCAACCCTGTTATAAAATTGAGACAGGTCGAGAAATGCGAGCAGATTTGTTGGCTTTATTGTCGAGATCTAATCCTAAACGGAGAACTTGTTCGTATATACATTCATTCAGACTGATCTCGTGAAATGGCGTATGTATGACACGCCAATTCGTATTTCCATTTTTGGCGTGCTATCAACAAGCATCATTGCTTTTCAGCGTGTTTATGAACGCGGTTGTCGTTACATTACTGTATATATAAATCTATGACCTACCCCAACCCTGTCCCTAAACCTACCTGTCACTGGGGTTAATACCACTTATGAGACTTCCCCTACCATCCTAGGAAAAAAAAAATCGCTCCTCAGATTTATCTACATTTTGCTTCGTTTCGCTCGGACATTTAACGGTGTGTACATACATGCGGAATCATTCAGACATACACGCAGATAGCTCAAAATACGTATAGATAACATGACATCATGACTTTTGTGTACACATACACGCCACTTTCAAGTCAAGTGGCGTTTATATTTACGCAAAAGTAATGATGTCATGATGTCATGTTGATTCATTAAAACTAACTTTTCTTTTAAATATTTTTTTCCAGAGTGCATGCAGTTCAGTTCTGTTGACAACTTGCTCAACATACGTCACATACTGCGTTGCTCTGATTGGTTGTAGGTGTATCCAATTGAGTGCAGAGGTTTTTTTTCTGGTTCTTTTAAAACACGCCTCATAATCAAAGCCCTATGGAGCAGAATCAGACTCACATTCTGAATAGAATATGACGAAGTCAGGCTAGCATGTTTTTTGTTTTAGCACATTTCAAAGATTTGGGTGGCAAACGGTGGCTTGTAGTTTAGTAGCAAGACAGCCCTGGGGACAAAGGTCACCTTCCTCCTCTGGGTTTTACACACTTGACAGCGAAGTCTGCGCCTTGAGGGTAGCCACTCAAACATAGAATACAGAGCATGTGATGGATCACAAATGATCCTACAGGCAGTCTTCAAGGTTTGCTGTTCACACAAGGAGGGCAGAGCTCTCAGGGGTTGTCTAATAATTCTGGAACATACTTTAACAATTTGATGTAAACAGTTTCTATTTTGAAGATTAATGGAGTAAAACCAACAAGTGAAAGAAACAGTTATCACACTTTCAATAAATGAGTAGTAAAATATGGTTAAAATGTCCTTGTTTACATCAAATGATTAGAATTTCCTGAGTAAGTTTTGCCGCTGATGGCATTTCTTCAGAATTTTCTCTGTGTTGGGCGCAAAATTCAGCTGGTTATCAAAAATAGTCCCAAGGTATTTATACTCTCCTCCAAGGTCTACCAGCTTTCCCTGGATGGTCGTAGTGACTGCCTCAGTCAGCTGTCTCTGCTTTGGTGGAAAGGTCACTATCATCTCTTTGGTTTTATCCAAATTCATTTCTAAACAGGACCCTTTACACCACTTCACAAACTCCTGAAGAGTTGGACCATGATCATGGATGGTACCCGAGAGCAGAGACTGAATTAGTCTATGACCAGCAGCCATATCACCCTGTACCCAAGACTGGTTGCCCACTGAAGCTAAGCAGGGCTGAGCCTGGTTAGTACCTGGATGGGAGACCTTCTGAGAAAACCAGGTTGCTGCTGGAAGAGGTGTTAGTGAGGCCAGCAGGGGGTGCTCACCCTGTGGTCTGTGTAGGTCCAAACGCCCCAGTAAAGTGATGGGGACACTATAGTGTCAAAAGAGCTCCGTCCTTCGGATGAGACTTTAGTAATTTGGGTGTGGAGAGATATGATGTTGTCCTGTCCATGTCTGTGTGTTAGATAAACAACATAATTATATTCAGATAAATAAACACAGAAAGCGCACATTACTAGATAATTTTAAATCACATTTTTTTGACATTTGTTTTAAGATGCTAACCATCTTAAACGAGCTTGACAAGACTACTGCAGTTAACCACAAATAAATTGTTAAATAGCTAAAAAACAGCCCTCTTTAACTAAATTATTTTTAAAATAATTTCTTTGTTATGCTTTGCACTCTTTTTAGATGATAATTAGTCTAACTTACTTGTAGCCTAGGCCTTGGTAGCTTGTTGTAACCAAACCAACCTGCCTGTCAAATTATGTCTTCCCGTTTAAATATTTTCCCGTAATTATCCCGTATTTGAATACTCTTTGCTTAGTTCATTGTGTATGTACCAAATGACTATTTTGGGTTAGCCTAAGCAACATACCGTTAGACCTTGCTTTACTGCTCCACTACCAAAAATCTTTCGTGGCTATTGTTCTCATCAACGACAATGCATACGACGAAGTATAGCTTGCAGTCTTAAATAACTTATATGAAAATCATTAAGATATAGGGGTGTATAATCATTGTAAAACAAATCTTACCTTGACGTTGCCTTTGCCGAGACACACCGGTCTCTCCAGGTTGGGTTGTGACTGTCACTGGATTTGGCTTCAGACTGACGTGCGTCGGTTCTACGAATAACGTGATTGGCCAAATCAATTCAACAAGGTAACAACACAAGCGTAGATTGGATCTCACTCCGGCCAACATTTGCAAAATTAAATCTATGTTTATACTTTAATGTGCAACGTTGGAAACAATCAGTAATCTTTTTGTGAATTATTCATACAGACAAATGAAAAAAAGAGCCACACAGCTGCTGGGTAACTATCAAATCAAAAACTAAACGTGATAGACGGACTTGGCCCACTGCCTAACAGCCATTTTGGAAAATCTATTTGTGGTTTGCATTCATAGATATCCATAATAAAGGCAGAGTCTCTATCGTCATTTCTTACAAATGTTGTTAACGTGGCTATAATTCTGGATGATTATTTATTTGTACACTTATTATTCATTAGTATGCAGTGTAATTACTACATCTTTGACGTTTACAACAAACCAAACTGTTTGAAAATCGGTAGAAAATTGAGCAAGTTATGGTTATTTAAAAAGTACATGCACCATTGAAACACAATGTTATGAGTGAGCGAGCTGCCTGTGACAAGATGGGTCTGAAGTGCCGGTGTTTCAGCTACAAAAAACCCGCCGAATTGATCCGAAACCAGCCCAAATTTTATCCACCCGCCCAACCCCATTTTTGCCCGCAAAATAGATTGCAAAACCGCCCAATTGGGCAGGAAGCCACTCAATCTGGCAACCTGTTTGTTTATTGCACAAGCTCTTGAAAAGGGGGCCGGGACCAGCACCTCATTTGTATGTAAAGGGACTCACAGAAAAACAGCATGTTTCGCACACCCTCAAAAAGTGGCAATTTTAACATGCTATAAAAAATTATATGTGGGGTATTTTGAGCTAAAACTTCACACACACACATACAAGGGGACATCAGAAGCTTATTTTACATCTTGTAAAAATGGGCATAGTTGCCCTTTAACTTCTACCAAAGTGTTTCTGGTAAGATATCTATACTTTTACTCAAGTGTGGCTTTCAAGTACTTTATCCACCCCTGCTTACCATCAAATAAATCCAGAACAATCAGTTGATTAGCTTGTTGTGTGTATGTGGTTATTATTTTAAATGCAGTCTGGAGTTAAAGCTGGAATACATTACACAACTTTTGCCCAGATTTCTGCTGACTTTTGACGTGTATCCACGTGTTCAGATGTGTTCAGAAAACCAGAGTTAGGCAATGCAAGTTGTCAGATTTTGCAAACACAGGTTGCACACACACTGATCGGGACAGATTTCAGACTTCGATTACATCCAGTTGGAGGAGATCAAACATGTTTACATTTTAGGACATGTACTGTATTTTTTTTCCACTTGTTTTTGAGTAAGGCAATGCAAGTAGCCTAACAAAGCACACATTTATGTGTAAGTGTTTGAAACTTGTATTTTAAATATACGTATCTGGTATTGTGTGATACTCAGTTGTTTATTGTATGATAACATGTAAACAGTCTTTGCTTGCAAAGATAGTATTGTTGTAAAACAGGGGTGTCCCATCCAGCAGGGTTTAACCAGAGAAATTCTTTTTATGGGGAACCATCTAGCTAAGTTCTGCAACAATAATCCCATAAAGTTCAGCAAGAAATCTTGTGGTCATTTTTGATGACCAGCTGACCTTCAAGGACCACATTGGTACAACAGTATAATCATGCAGGTTTGCAATGTACAACATCAGGAAGATCAGGGCCCTCACTCTCTTAACTGCAGCCAAATAAATATAAATAAATGAATTCAATTTCATTATGAATTTCACTATATTCCTTTGCTCTTGCTACTTCTTAATTCCTCCTATTTTAGCTTGTACAATCCTGAGCGATGACTGAAACTTTGTATTACTAGCACTTCTCATGTTTATTGCCTCTTGATGAACCGCTTTTTGTGTTCCTCAGTTGTAAATCAAGAGACAGTCTTTTATTTTTCCAAAGTGAAACTCTTACGGCTTCTCCAGCGCAGAAGCTTGAGGAAATTGAGACTTGCATTGAACACTTTGTCGTGTTCAAACACCATCTTGTAGAAGGTATCAATGGGAAGGTCACCGTTTGGATCTGCATATTTGAGGGTGGTCATGGGTGTGTACAGAGTGTTAGTCTGATGGCGAAATGGTGGGTTCTCCATGGTAATAATTTTGAATGTGTGCTGGTTAGAGAAGAAATGACATACAGTGTGGACTATTAGTAATTCAGAGAGAAAACAAAACACCTATTGGAATGATAGATTTCTGCATTAAACTTTTGGAAGTGTTGTCCAAGTACCTCTGCTACAACCTCTGGTGTTTGTCCAAGACTTTCAAATATCTGGCTGTAATTCTTCAAGTAGATGTTTTGGAACATATCTGCAGTCACTTTATCAGCTTTGGAGAGGTCTATCTTCAAGCCTTCCTCATACACCTTACGCTCAAACTCTGTGACGACAGGTCCTGGTTCAATCAAGCTGATACTGCACAGATGGAAATAAAATGGACATACAATGACAACTTAAATGTGATGGCCAAGGCATTCAATGGCTTCAAAACACATCAGAAGTTTCTAAATTACTGCATCATTATATTATTGAACTCTTGAACTGAGCTTGTTTACTAATTTAGTTTTAGAAACCTGGTATTGTATGATATTGCTTGTAGGGATGGGGCCAATCCGATTCGGTATCGGGACCAATACCAGCGTAATTCATGTATCGGATTTTCCCGAGCCAACCTCTGGAGATGTCCGATTTCCATGAGCCATGTCTGCTGAAATGATTTTAGTTCAAAAGTGATTCCGGCCGGCTAGTCTGCTAGCTGGCTGCAAACTGTGAAATGGATTTCCTGAAAGGAGGCGCAGCTCAATGGGACACAGAGTTATGAGACACGCCTCTGCTCAGGAAAACCATTCTGCAGTTTGCAGCCAGCTAGCAGAAAAGTATTGATTGATCAACATTAAGCTTGTTTGCGATGTATGGAAGCTTGTTTCCGCCATAGAATGAAAAATATAAAAGGTACTTGCGACTTTTTATCTCACAATTCAGACTTTTTTTCTCACAATTGCAAGATGGGAAGTCAGAATTGTGAGATATAAAGTCAAAATTGCGAGATATAAAGTCAGAATTGCGTGATATAAAGTCGCAATTGCGAAATATAAAGTCAGAATTGCGAGATATAAAGTCAGAATTGCGTGATATAAAGTCAGAATTGCGAGATGGGAAGTCAGAATTGTGAGATATAAAGTCAGAATTGCGTGATATAAAGTCGCAATTGTGAGATATAAAGTCAAAGTTGCGAGATGTAAAGTCAGAATTGCATGATATAAAGTCGCAATTGCGAGATATAAAGTCAGAATTGCGAGATATAAAGTCAGAATTGCGTGATATAAAGTCAGAATTGTGAGTTATAAAGTCAGAATTGCGAGTCATGAAGTCAGAATTGCGAGTTATGAAGTCAGAATTGTGAGATATAAAGTCAGAATTGTGAGTTATAAAGTCAGAATTGCGAGTCATGAAGTCAGAATTGTGAGTTATGAAGTCAAAATTGTGAGATATAAAGTCAGAATTGCATGATATAAAGTCAGAATTGTGAGATTTAAACTATTCCGAGGGGGAAAAAAGTTTCCTTAGAAACTAAGTTTTTCTCCTTAGAATTGGCATGATAACTCGCAATTTCGAGTTTATATCTCACAATTCTGAGAAAAGATGTCAGAATTTCGACATATAAACTCGCAATTATGTGATATAAAGTCAGAATTGCGAGATGTAAACTCGCAATTGTGAGAAAAAAAGTCAGAATTGTGAGATAAAAAGTCGCACTTCTGTCTATTTTCTCAGAATTGCGACTTTATATCACGCAATTCTGACTTTATATCTCGCAATTCTGACTTTATATCACGCAATTCTGAGAAATAAATTCAGAATTGCAAGATATAAACTCGCAATTGTGAGAAAAAAAGAACAAGACACCCAAATTACTTATTTAATTACTTTCCAAATACATGTTAATATTTTTTTGTTTTAATACAGAAATGTGATTTTATGTATTATTTTAATAAAAATGACATCACATAACCCATATCGCACTGTCAGAGAGTTTATTCACACATAACATACAAAAAGTTAAAACATGATATCAGAGTTTTAAAATCAAACATTTTAAAAGAGAACAATCACGGTTTAAACCAATGAGCATTAAGCTGTGTCGTCAGCATGTCCTTTCCCATCATGCTTTTGATCAGCGCAGTCGGTGGAGAGCAACTGCGTGCGACTGCAGAATCCGACCATAGACAAAATAAGAAATGAACAGAGCGATCTCATTGGAACTCCATTGAGACGATTGAAGCCTGTTTTTGCCGATTTTTTAGCACTTCCGTCCCTGACGCGCAGACTCAAACAGAGCTTGACGACGTAGATGTGATGTGAGCAAACCGTCTGTCTTCTAGTGGCTGTAGCATGAGAAATCTGAATCATTCCCTTCTGAAACTTGCAGAGGCGGAGAGTGTGAGTAAGAGCTGTCCATGAGCTAGCAGCAGGAGAAACTTTTGCTAGGTATTCTGATGAATTATTTTGTCATATTGCCTCCAGGTTTCCCCGATTGCCAGTGAGCTTCTTCTCCTGTCCATACGGTAATCTTTCTACTGTGCGACAGATAGTCGCATGGGTATGACGCAATCGTTAGCCTACTTTCACTAAAACTGCTTCTACGGGGCCATAACATAAGCTACAAGGTAATGGAGCATTTTGTACATTGTCGTGTTTCTTTAGAAATAAATAAAGGACAAATGGGGTCTTCAAACGCCTCAGATGTAAAGTTATTCACTGTCAAAGTGGCGCCAAAATGAATGGGAGTCAATGGGAATGCTAACGCAAGTGAAGTTCTGCTACAAGATGTCAGCTCCCGCGTGGCTTCAACTTCCGGTCGATGGATTACCCCCTTGAATCCGACACGTGTGCCATATGGTCGCAATAGTTTTTTGACATACTTCAGCATGACATCAGAGCAAGGCGGACCGGCATGCATCTCAGTGATCGGTTCTGTGTAGATTTTGCTCATCTCAAACAAGCCTATTATGTCTGCTGTGTGGAAATATTTCACACTGGAAACACTGCAGAGCAAGACAGCAAAATGCAATGTTTGCAAAGTGGCAATTCAGGTGGAAGCTCCCTTGCGTCGGTCAACACAATAAACGCAATCAAACAATTAAAAAAGTACCACGTTAAAGAGGACAAGGACTTTTTTAGCCACGGGGCATAAATACAACGGGAGTCGTTTTATTGATAGAGAGGGAGTGTGTGTGTGTGTGTGTAAGATGTTCACAGTTGTTGCACTTTTCTTATATTTCAAATATTTGAAGTTTTAAAACCTTGATTTGTTGATGCTACTAGAGCCAGTGTTTGATTTGTGCTGTTCAGATGAACACTGTTTTATTGATAGTGTGTGTAAGAAGTTTACACTTTTGTCTGCACTTTTCTTATATTTCAAGTCTCAATTTTGGGAATGTAATAAATAATGACATGGCAATCAATTTGAAACCCTTACATTTGCATATTTGTTTTCAGAATGGGAATTTTCTGTTTTTCTGACATCCTTTTCTGACCTTATTCTCAAATTGCCTTTTGGGACATACATGCATGCATACATGCAGATCATACTTGCCTGTTGAGAGTTCATTTCAGCATCATATAAAATCAACAATAATGGTAATAGAATCGGTATCGTCCGATATCCAAATTTAGGTATCGGGATCAGCTCAGAACTGAAAAAATGTGTATTGGTGCCTTTAACGCATTCTGTTGACTCTAAGTAACGTTGCACCTACATGTCTACTAACTCCTATTAGAGTATTAATAGAGTATTAGTAGACTGGTAGTTTAGGGTTAGAATAAGTTGACATGTGCAGTAAGTTACTTATAGTCATGTCGATTGGAGGACCATCACAAAAGTGTTTACAGATATTAGGCAAAGAGTCTACTAATACTCTAATGAGACTTAGTTGACAAGTTACTAATAGCCTAGTCAACAGAATGTTCTAAAGGGATCATCAAAATAAAGTGTTACCCATGTACTTCTCGGTGGGTGGATTTGGGGCCATTCAGGGCTTGGACCTTCATATGATCACTTACTTTAGATTGAATCTCAGAGCTTGAACTGCCAGACTCTCACAGAACCCTTCAACAGCAAACTTGGAAGCAGCATAAATGTCATTAAACAAAATACCTGTGCACATGAACACGACAGTGATTAGAGATGGCAAAATCCTGTTGAATCCTCTCAGATCTTCTTTAAGCATTGCTTTTAATCCTTTAAGTATCCAAAGTTCGTTCTCTCACATACTGGTGTAAAGAGCTCAGATGCAAATGTAAGGCTCACCCTGAATCCCCATGACACTGCTGATGACCACTATGTGGCCATTTTTTCTCTTCTTCATATCAGGCAAAACCTCCTTCATTAGTCGCACAAGCCCAAAGAAGTTGGTGTCCATGATAGTTTTCATCTCATCGATAGTCTGGCACTCAATGGGGCCAATTATTCCCATTCCAGCATTACTAACTGAAACGCAGAGAGCAGAGGGGTGGGAACAACAATACTGATTCAGGATGAATCATTCGTTTTTTTTAATAAAATTAATATTAGGGGCGGAAATCGCTATTGTGGCCACAAATTAAGAATTCATTCCCACAACTTATTAATTAGTGGCTATGTTTTATTAATTTATTCCCTCTCTTTAGTTCAATCAGGGCCACATTTGTTCAGTTCGTTCCTTTTGTTTTTGGTAAATCATGCCCATGTTGTACTAATTAATTGACTCATTTTAGTTTAGTTAAATTGTGACCATGATTTAACTGAATTGAGGAAACAAATTAGTACAAATTGGCCACAATATATCGAAGGGTACGTTAACACAACAGCAATATACTGAAAACGCAAAAGTTTTTCCTTTTTTTGTTTTGTTTTTCCCGTACACACTACAATGTCAAAACGATCCTGTTCACACAGATCCATCAAAAAAAAAAAAAAAAAAGGTGCATTATAAAAATGGCCAGACCAGTAGTTGGTGATGTCACGTAATATGCATGCACATGACATCACCATTTTCACAAATTCACACTGATAAATGGGCTTTATCCCCAGCTGCACTACTTCCTGAACTTCAGCCAGCTTCTTGTTTCCTGTCTGCCATTATTGGCCAAATTGATTAATTCAGGTGTGTCTGATTATTGTTGCCATGACTACAGAGGTCAAGCACACCTGAATGAATCAATTTGGCCAATAATGGCAGACAGGAAACAAGGAGCTGGCTGAAGTTCAGGAAGTAGTGCAGCTGGGCATAAAGCCCATTGACAGGATAGTTTTCAAAAACGTGCATTTTCAGGCCCCTAGTATGCCATTGTCGTGTAAATGAATGGCCAAAATGTATAATTGTTTTTTGTTTTGTCATGTAAACTGCCCCTAAAACAACAGAACAAAATAATTATAATTTTTGGGGGAACTGATTCTTAATTTGTGGCCACAATATCTTGTTTTTTCCACTCAATGTCATGTCAAGTCAAGTCAAGTCACATTTATTTATATAGCGCTTTTCACAATACAGATTGTATCAAAGCAGCTTCACAGTGATAACATGTAAGTAGCACAACACAGATCAACAACGTTGCTAAACACTAAATAACCCCAACTGAGCAAGCTCAAAGCAAGCCAAAAGCAAGGCGACAGTGGCAAGGAACCAAACTCCATCAGATTGGATGGAGAAAAAACCTTGGGAGAACCCAGGCTGTGCAGGGCTCCATATTATGCTGTCTCTGATCATAGAAACATTAGTATTATTAGTACTTCCTACTATTAATAAAAGTAGAGCTATACAAATGCAATGGCCGCTAAGTGAATACTATAGTGTTTACATACGATACACGATAGAGAATATTGTTTAGAGCACTGAAACAAAGAAAAATTACAATGAAGCATTTGTGTTTTTACGTAAGAAGTACATCTAATAAAATCTTACTGAGAATGTCGACTCTACGCATGGGCAGGCTGTTGATACAGGCTTTAATAGAGTTCTCGTCACACACATCAAGCTGCTTGATCTCCAGTGTGCGTCCCAAAGTACGACCCGCTGCCTCCACCAGAGCTTCTCCTTTAGCCAGGTTCCTCATGGTGGCATACACTGCCAAATTTAAACATTTAGATTAACTTCCATTTAAACTATAGTCTGATAACATTTTCACTGACCAGTCTACGTGATTTCAAGTAACAGATGGGGAACATGGTCATCATTTAATTACTAATAGATTAATGATTAGCTTACTGTACTTCAAGCCAAGTCAATTTATAAAGGTGATATAATGATTCTTTTTTTTTTTCTTTTTTTTTTTTTTTTTTGATTGATGCTGAGAAACGGTTGTTTTAACCGTTCTCATGCAAGTTCAAACTGACATAATCACATTAAGTGGACTTTCACGTTAGAATGATACAATGACTGCTTGATCTCCACGCGCATCCCAAAGTACGACACGCTGCCTTCTCCAAAGTTTCCCCTTTTGAGTTTCCTCTCTGTGGCATACACTTCCAAGGTTGAAACATATAGCCTACAGTAAATTTCATTTAAACTAAAACAAGGGTAACAGGGTAACGGTTTTGGAATAAACTAGTGTGCTGATTTGCTGAGAAAATCAGGCAAAGAGATAATCAGTGAGAAGAGTTAATACTGTTGTTTCACCACTAAAAATAATTAAAACGTATAATTAATTCAAAAAAATTCTGAACTGAAACATATGGATACATTAAAATGATTCAGTATAAAATGTGTCAGAATATTTCATTTAAATGTAGACCTACTATCTAATTTGGCACTCTAAGAATGCTACAACTGTCCCAGGGCAGTGTTACAGTTGTACCAGGCATGGGGTAACAAAAGCACCCCTGGTCCATTAACAGTGTAAAATATCCATTAACCATTAACAGTGTAAAATATCCATTATGTAGGTTTTTGACATTTATTTTTTGATAATGTGTAAAAAAAAGGTTACACAAGTGAAATATTTCTTGATCTTTCCTTGATCTACACCACTATTATACTACTTTAATCTACATTCACAATATTTGTATGTATTTTATATGCTGGTCTTACCCATAAACCTCTTCTTCTCATCTTTGGCAATACGAACAGCAAGTGCCAATCCAATGCCAGAAGAACAACCAGTGATCAGAACAACCTTTTGATTCATGGCTGCAACAAAAATGTTGCTATCTCTGACAATGCGGTGAGACAAAGAACAGAAAGTAAAGCCAAGAATAACTGGAAACGAGATAAACAGACAGAATGATTGGGTGCTTGAGAGATGAGCTATAACTTACTCTTGCTAATCCACTGTATAAAGACTCAGCAGAACGACCCACGTGTCACTCCGGTCTAGACATGTGGTGGACAGTACGTAACAATATGACTGCCGAGATACAAATATCTATGCACCGCTGGTCTAAAAGAAATATCTCATTAAACACTATCTCTGTGATTTTGTAAAACATAAAATTATATATATACATACTACTGTTCAAATGTTTGGGTGCAGTAAGATTTCTTTTAACATTTTTTTAAAAAAAAGATTTTTTTTATGCTAACTAAGACTATTTATTGAAAATATTGTAAAAACAGTAATATTATAAAATATTGTTACAATTAAATAATATCATATAATATAATAATCATATAATAATATATAATAGACACGGCCTAAGACTATGTGCCATATTACTAGAGAGAAGAGTAGCACCATCTGGGATGAATACACTCTAATTAAATGCTGGGTTGTTAACCCAATTTTGGGTCAAATATGGACAAACTCAAACATTGGGTTAAAAAATGTAATTTAAAAATGTAACCCAGTGGCTGGGTTTGTCCATATTTGACTCAAAATTGGGTTAAAACAACTTAGCATTTTTTAGAGTGTACCATCACTTTTCAACAGGTCAAGTCTGCCCCCAAAATCTTCCAATGGTCAATGAATGTTATTTTGCAGACACCACTTAGACAGCCAGCCATTGAGTTAGCAAAGTCTACTATCTCATCACTCCTTCGAACAGAAAGGGGGTCAGAGCAAATTACAGTGCCTGACATGGTACTTGCAACTTCACACACCTCTTTAATGTTAAGTTTATTAATCTTCAAGTTGAGCATCATTAGTGCCAACGTGAAAAATAATCTTAGACTGTGTAATTGAGCTTCCAAACAATGCCAACATTAAAAAACACCACTCATTTTGACGTTTTTATTTTTTTTATTTTTTTTATTATATACTAGGAATCAGAATATTTGCAGAGGTACATTCAAATATTTTAGCAACTACAATATATTCTCAGATTATATTTCAGTCTACATATATGTGAGGCATTATCCATACACTTGTACAGTTTTTAATAATCCAAATTCACTAAGTCTGTTGAAATGTCAATAGCAAATAAATGATATCTTGCTTATAAAAATCTACATTTTACTTTTTCATTCCTTTTAATGGTCATTTTAAAAAAAAATCATAATGACCATGTGGTTGAAAACATCACTGGAATACAGATTATATATATAAAAAAGATATATATAAAAGAGTTTAAATGTCTAAAAAGGCAAGTCAAGGTACAGAAACAACAAGGCAAAAAGTCGTTAATAGTAGCAAAATGCGGTACATTGTAGTCTATCATGCAGTATTTTTTGCATATTGTGTTCCTTCCATATCCCTTCCAGGCCACCACTGCATGGAACACACAAGGTGAGTATTCTGGAAGCTATGCAAAAGTATATAATGATTTATGTGTTTAGAAACGAGCACGGATGCGATCCAGTGGGTCTGTGTCCCACATCTTCGAGTCCCAAGCCTGGAACCAGCCAGTGAAGGTTGGGGGCTCAAAGCCTTGCTTTAGAGTGACGATTGGGGTGCCACGGCGACCAGAGGGGTCAGAGTCCACATATTCTTTTGCTGATGGCAAAGAAACATTTTATGACATTTACCAATAAGGAATTACATTCAATGCCAATGCTAAATCAAAATGAATCCTCCGTTATTGGTACACATGGACTGTTCCAGTTGAGATTTGGGTTTTTGGTGCCTTAACTGAGTTTTCCTAACGATATAATTATTTTACTTTTCATAGGTATGAAGGGAATATTAAGTTGGTTAGTGCTTCAGCATCTTAACTTACCTATTTGATCTGATCCAGTCCGCTCCACCTCATTGGCATCATTACCAATCCAAAGAAAGATCTAAGGGAAGAAGATAAAAAAAAGCTTCTATTTAAAGTTCAGCAATATACCTCAGTCACATTAGCCGCCATATTAAATTTAACACGGATGAAAATAAGGCTGTTGCAATGGCATCCACTGTATAAATAATTTTCACAACTTTTTGGGAAATTTGTTTTGTCAGCTAAACAGTCTGCATGTTTTCAACATTACAATCCACTGAACTACTTAAGTACTGTACTTCTGTCGCTCACAGCCTCGATTTCCTTCCTGTCAAGCATTAAATATGGCACGACCCTGATTAAGATCTAAAACTAAACTTCATTCTGTGCTCTTTTCCGGTTTAACACACTTTCAATGATTATGGATAAAATCTATTCTCATCCTGCTTTTTTTCTGATTTCAAAAGAGATGTGTGTTTTAAACATAATTTCATGTTGACTTTAAGTCATCAGCATTTCAAATGCTAACCTGATCCCAGGTATCCAGAAGCATGACATCATCAGTGGCCAAATCAGATTGGGTGAACTCTCCAGGAACTTCCTCAGCCTGAAATGGAAAAAGAGGAGATAAAGTAAATTTTATGCAATCATTTAACAAATAAATCTGAACTAGTTGCAAATTCTATGTTAACTCACAATTAGACGTCCAGTCTTGTTGGAGCAGCCAAACAGACGAGGAGGTTTAACACTCTTCTGCAGACTTTTGGAGGTCTGATAGTCCTTCTTTCCACCCAAAGCAGACCAAAATGCAGCTAAGAGGAGCAAATAGACCGATACAAAGTAACAGGAAACATCATTAGGTTAGGAATCTCTTTTAACTGTGTAAAGGACATTTGTAAAAAGCAGACGCCCACCCGGCTCTTTGCCCTCGGAAATTTCCGTAATACTGCCTCCAAGGAAGCTGCAGATGTATTTTGCAGCAGCCATTTCTTCCTCTGAAGCGGCCACTCCTTTCCACAGAAACAGGCCGTCAGGAAACTTCAGCACAAACACATCATTAGTGTTCAGTTTAGATGCAGAAGTTTCCACCTGGGTGAGAGAACGAGAGGAAGATTATTGCCTGATGGTCATTCCTGAATGTGTCCACATTTGTGTTCGCTGCCAACACCGACCTCCACAGCGCGTGTTGCACGGGTGGAGCTCTGACGGATGTGGAAGAGGCGAGTGTTGCCAGCCCGACTCTGACCACCTTTACGTGAAGTCCCACCCAAGTGGATGATCATGGGCCTCCCCTTGAACAGACTCATCAAATGGGCCGGTTCCTGGCCCTGAGTGACACGAACCTGCAGGACGACATAACAGTGAATTTGAAATCAAGTAGAACATTTATCTCCTTGAAAAAAAAAAAAAATCCTTTATTAAAATGGAAAGTAGAGCTGCATCATTTATCTGAAAATATTTTAAGATTACAATGACTAAAGATTAATGATTACATTGGTAATCCTTAAGTGTTGATTGTAGCATTTCATGTACTGCCATTACATTACAAATTCTTGCAGTTTGACCAATATTATTAGTTAATTATTTTTAAAGATGACCTTTAAGTGAGCATTAGATGATGGCAAATTAATATACAGTTATTATTAACAATTAAATATTTAATTTCAAACAATATGCACTGGTGTTCAAACGTTTGGGGTCAGTAAGATTTTTATTTTTTTATTTTTTAAAGAAAAATGATACTTTATTCATTCAGCAAGGACATTGACTGAACAAAAGTGACAGTAAAGGCTTCATATTTCAAATAAATGCTGTTTCTTTGAACTCAAAAGCATCCATGCCTGTTTCGATTAAATGTATCACAGTTTCCTCAAAAATATTAAGTAGCATAAATGTTTTGAACAGTGATAATAAGAAATGTTTCTTGAGCATCAAATCACCAGATTAAAATAATTTCTGAAGACTCATATGACACTGAAGACTGTAGTGAGTAATGGTAAAAAGTCCGCTTTGCCATCAAAAATTACATTTTAAAATATATTAAAATAGAAAACACAAATTATAAACTATTTAAATGATAATATTTCACAATATTACTGTTTTACTGTATGCTAGATCAAATGTAGCATTGTTCAGCATAAGAGTCTTATTTCAAAAATTATTTAGGGAATTGTATCAACTATATCTATAAATTAAAGCAAATGATAAAAAAAGACAATTACGTCACACACACACACACACACACACACACATATATATATCAAACTGTTCTTGTCTGTCAGTCATATAATGAAGGTATATGGGGTTTACCTCAAAGAGCATACACAGAGAAGTTCAAATTAAACATGATTTAATGACTCATAAATGTAAGTACACATTGATAGCCTGAGACACAAAACGAGCGGTTTGTGTGAGAAAACGAACAGTATTTACATCGTTTTTACCTCTTGTAACCACAGCCACGTCCAAGTGATCTGAGGGCACGTGCAAGAGATCACTTCCGGCGCTTTCTGGCGCTTGCGCAGACCGAAGCGCCCGTGCCTTCAGTGGCTGTGGTTACACGAGGTAAAATACGATATAAATACTGTTCGTTTTCTCACACAAACCGCTCATTTCGTGTCTTAGGCCATCAATGTGTACTTACATTTACGAGTCATTCAATCGTGTTTAATTTGGACTTCTCTGTGCATGCTCTTTGAGGTGGACCCCATATCCCTCCTTTAAATGACTGACAGACAACAACGGTTTGACCTAAAAATATCAAAATTGAAAATACTGTGGAAACAAAGACACCTACATCTTGGATGCCCTTGAGGTAAGCTAAAACATATCAAAAAATAATTTCAAAGTGAACTATCCCTTTAAGAAATTAGGCCTGAGTTTGGTAGTACCTGAACAGGTGAACCGCCCATGGAATCATCCAGCTTGACAGTTAGAAAAGCTGAGGCAGCCAGCTCATCTTGTGTACACTTGAGTCCTTGCCTGAAATGAAAATCAATAAATCTAATTAGAATATTTAATATTTACCTGATTGGGTAAATATTGGCTAATCGGGTGGTTAAGGAGTATGTTCCGGCATGCCATCCTGTGACTGTTTTGACTTACCAGGTGTAGATAATGTGTTGCTCTCTGCTTCCTTGGAGATAGGTGTAGAGAATCAGGTAACAGTCTCCTCCATAGAACTGCCCATAGCTAGAAGGGTCCACAGGAACTTTATCCCCACCCTCGACCCGCCACACCTGCCGAGGTCAAGAGCAATGGACTTTTACAATTGCAGTGTTGTAGTTTACAATAAAATCAACAGCAATCTTGAATTTTAAGCAATTATAGTTCATCCCATTCAAATGGGTCTATAGAGCAGAGCTTTATTCATGAGTTTGTGGTTCACTTTAAATAAAGTTTATAAAATCATTAGCAATTTAGGCTAACAGATTGAGACTTAAGTTTTAGAATAGCTGTGTTATTTATCAATATTTATTTAGCTACGTGTTAGTTATTTAAAAATTCGGTTTTACATATGTCCAGTATAGGTCAAATTACTTCAAAGTCTATTCAAGCAAAGATAGCCACATTTACCTTTATTTGGCAAATTTTCATGGTAGAAATCAAATCATTTCAATAGAAATCTGTGCTTCGTGAATTTGCTGCATTCACTAGCAGAAAGCTGCTTAGATTGCAAGTGACTTCTGTGTGAGCTGTTCTTTACACATTGCTACACTATTGTTATTGAACAATGGACCTTGTTGCCAACACAATTTCTCTGTGACTGCACCTTTTAATTGAAAACATGATTCTAAAACCAATTAGCAATTCCTTAGGAAATTCCTGGCTCAAAAACACTGAAGGCCCGTTCACACCAAAGGTGACAACTACAAAAATAAAAACCGTTCTAAATATTAAAGAATATCAGTGTCCAGACCACAATTAACAACGATAATGGCACAAGAGAAACAAAGTTTAAAGGATTTTACTCCAGCTGATGAACAATTAAAACAGCCAATCAGCGCATGCTTATAATAAACAACGTTATAGTGCGTTGGTGTAGAGGCTTTTATAGTTATCGTCATTATTGGTGTGAACAGTCCTTAATTTTCCTCTGGAATAATCTATGGTCCTCGGGGTGACGAGTGTAAATATTTTTACCTGAATCTTTCCAGAGCCGTCATCCACCATACCGTGCTGGGAAGCCATTTTTTTGTTGGAGTGTAGACTGGAGGCGTCAAAGGGAATCTGTGGAACGCGGGCAATGCGGCCAATGCTGTAGGCCTGGCCTGGACCTGTGGTTTGATCCTTATCCTTCCAGTTACTGAAGAACTGTTTGAACAGTGTGGTCTCGCCTCCAGCTGGCATAACCTGGATCTGATCACAAAAAGTTAGATAAACTGGTTAGAATTTGGCTTCTATGTTATATACTTCCATTAATAGGCTAGAGTCCGATACCTGTGTGTTTTTGGGGTAGTTCTTGTCTTTGACAAACTGCTCTGCGACCTTCATGGCTGCCTTACGTTCTTCAGTGTTTGCACTCGGTCCTGAAATGTTCAAATAGATGAAACTGTGATAAAGTCATAAGCAGCCATCAAAGGTAGTCAACATCTTTCACCCTGTAGCTTTAATTAATATGCAGTATTTGTAATATAAGGACTTCAAAATAAAATTTGACCATACCTTTCCAAAGAAAGATCTTGCCGTCCCCTCCATTGTCCAGGATGAAGCAATCGGTGGGATTGAGCATCTCCTGCTTGAAAGGGCAGCTCTGGGCCACCAGAGTTGTCTTCATGGAGCCTGCGGCATCAGATACCTAACCCGGACAAAACACACAAATGCATACATTTATAAAATGAATACTGCACAGATAGCATAATACAGTGCTCATGGTAACTGAGGCCACGTTTACACAAAGCCGGGTATTTATCAAAACGAATATTTTCCCCCTCTCTGTTTTCAAAAATAACATCGTTTAAACACCCGCATAAATACACCGTTGAGCGCCATCATATCTATGCCAAACCTATTGGCGGCAAAGTAGGGGTTAAGGATAAAGCCATGCAAGCCAATCAGAATCCTCAGAATCAACAAGAGAGAAACTAAAACGCCGTTTCTCCCAGTTCACACGACAACACATAACTGGCGTTTTCAGAAATCTCCACTTTGGCCGGAGTTTTTAGAAATAATCGTTTTCTGTGATAAAAACAGGGTTTTCGTGTAAACGAGAGGCCAATCCGCAGGGAAATATCTGTGTTTTCCCTTCGTGTAAACGGGGCCTGATATGTGCATAATACATAAATGTACCATGTAGAGTGATCCCTTCTTCTGATTGCTTCTGTCAGTTGTCTCATCGTCAGGACTTCCTGCTGGGATGTTGGGCTTGGGCCCAAGAGCCTGAAAATAAACAAATACAATAGGAGTTTCCACAGTTTACTCCATGGCAGAGGTCAACCCAGGACACAAAAAAGACCACAGAAGTCAAAATCAAAAACAGATGAACTGGCATTCTTCGCTGACTACAACGCTCATTATATTTACTATTTATTGTTTACTAATTTTTACAGTGACAAACTTATTCCAGCTTTCTGCTTTTTTTGCTTTTTTGCTTTTTTTTCTGCTTTCTTTTTGCTTCTGTACCTTATACACACTAGATCATGGTGCAAGGCTAGCAATGCTAAGGTCATGAGTTAAATTCCCAGACAATGCATGAACTTGTATATCCTGTAAATGTGTCTGCCATGTGAATGTTTACAGATTCTTTCTGTTTAATCCATTTATCCAATGTCCCTGTTGTTACTAAAGCCTGTTCCTGTAACTACAAAGACGGTCTATGATATTTGGAGAAAACTATCTGGTAGCATTCCCATTCATTTCAAAGACAGTTGCTCAGAACTCCTGTTTTTTTTTTTTTTTTTTTTTTTTTTTACAATATGATAGAGGCTGGTAGATGCTGTAACTGGATCATGCTAACCAGACAAACCTTGTCTCTTGGAACATACAGATAATGTAAAGGTAATGAGCCAAAGGTTGGGACTTAAATTCAGTTTGCAGTTGATAGTAACAAAGGTTAAGAGTTTATGTGGATTAAAAGACTGAAGGAGTTCGGCACACATGATTAAAAAATGATAAAAGGTCAAAAAAAATAAAAATAAAAATACATATATGCATGGATGAATTGCTAAAAATAAGACTAATAACATGATTTAACAAAATTGATGTGATTTTCCATTTCATGCCGACTTAAAACTCTTTCAAAGTGAGCTGTAGTCTGAAAGAGATGTTCTACCAGTTCATAGTCACTAGTATCCTTAGTTTTTTCAATTAAAAAAAAAACTAGAACAAACAAGATCAAGAAGGTCAGTGTCACTGGTCTCACTCTAAACTATGTTGTGTTCCATTAAATAAAGACTGTGAGCCACCACTGACCATGTTAATTGTGTCTTGACTTCCTGCCACAGCAGATCCTCATTCTTCTTACACACTGCATGTTTAAACTTGCAACATACTGGCACATAGTTTTTTTTCTTTTATAGAAGAAGGTAAGACTTACACTAAGGATAGCCTCAGGCTCAGAACCGTCCTCAACCATTTGCAGACTGGCACGCCCATTTCTCTCATTATCACGAATGCCAATTGCAACCTCAGATGCTTTCAACCGCTCAAAACGGTTGCATTCGCTCCCACACCATTGGTAGATGTCCTAGGAAAATCATAATATGATTTGTGAGGTTGTGAATTTTGGATTTCTCAAAAGGACAGCACTAAAGATTTTATTAATTTTCTGACCTTGCCGAGATCAACGATGAAGCAGTCTCCATGATTGAAGCTGGCCCAAGACATGTTCACCTCAGTGGCACGAATGGCACGTCGTCCTTTAACGTGAAGCACACGCTTCACGTTCATATCATTGGTCACCACATGCGTGAACCCAGAGGCTACACCACCTTGCTGTGTAGGGAAAAAATACAAAGATACATTATTATAATGCACAGAATTTTCCCTTAATCTGAAAGGGAAAATGTCACGTATGTAAAAGGGAGCTAAGAAATAAGTATGAAAGCAATACTCTATGAAAGTCAATTCTTATTTCATTATACTATGCCATATATTTGCAAGGGAAAATTGGATAGAAAGTTTTCACTATTGGTTTGAATGTGGTTTGTGAGATCCTCCTACATATTCATACACTACTACCAAGAGCCGTAGCCACCATAGGCAATGATGTTGATGCATCCACATTATTTTTTGGATTTGTGGTCCATCAATATAGGATTTTTTTTTTTACCAATTCTTACCCATTGACCTTAATTAACTTTCCGTCAAAGAGGCTTTATTATTTATTACTAAAATGTAATATGCAGTATAATGCAGTATCCAAGCATAGATAAAATTATATTAATTATGGAAGAATATTTTTGACCATAATACCATATTACATTTCCAATGAGAAAAAGGTTGAGTATAATTGGAGTTCTGAATTTAATATGAAGCATGTTACCAAAATGACCCCATTTTGTCAGATTTTTCAGCAAAAAAATATATATTTTTTTCAATCATCTTTATGTAAGGGTTATTACCTTGTACTTAATTCCAGTTTTAAAGTAGCCAAGGAAGGTGACAGACTCATTGCCCTGAACCTCACGGTACTGGACTGGTGCTCCGCCCAGATGATCGTCCAGCTGCATGGCAAAGATGGCGGCAGCTCCACCTTCATCCTGAGAGCACTCATTACCTGTAGTTTAAACAGACAGACAGATAACCAAAATAAAAAACAGCGTCAATATGTGTTGCTGTATCTGCTTACATTCCTGATTAGAAATAAAACTTTTTAAATTTGGTAACTTTTACTCACCCAACCACATATGGATATTGTAAGATGGAGCAGGAGTGGTGTAAAGGACAACATAGGCGTCTCCAGTGTAGAAGTTTCCTTGGAGCTGTTTGGGGACCGGTTTCATGTCCATCTTCTCTATTCTCCAAATCTGCAGGCCAGGTGCTTTACCTGCACTCTGGAACTCCTTGTGGAAAACCATGATTCCTGGAAAATGCCGGCACAAGAATGTTGGGATTGGACTATTTTTTTGAAAATCAAAACAATTAAAAAACTACTGTGAGGGTGATCAAACAAATGCACAGTGCATCTTATTAAAGAAAACACCGGAATAGCAAGAGTCCTTATTATTTACTCATTTCAGACCAAGGTCATTATTCACATACTCTATAAGAAAATTACTGTACACATCCATTTCATTCAAAATGTGTGTTTTATATAAATATAAGGCAAATGTGTGCATGCACATGGAAAAAAAAGGCTAACTGAGAGTAATGCAGGGTGCATCAGGTGCACTTATTCTCAGGACAACATGAGAATGTGTGTATTATCAGTTGCATGAAAAATGTGATCAGCTGTAGGCTGGATGTACTCAGTTGAAGTACAAGTTGTGTGCAGCCCAGCAGGCTGAGGCAGCCAACAAATGAGTCATGCTGCATTATTACAACTGTGGGCAGACATGCGAGACCAGTTCCTTGGAGTTTACCAGGAAAAGTTTGATGCAAAACATACATTTTGCATGGGCTTTAGATCTGCCAGTCACAGATTCATGGTGTCAAATGATGTTGCAAACATAAACCTTGCAGTTATAAATTCATTCACTTTTTCAACCACTTTGAATCTAAAAACTCTTAAAACTATTCATTTATTTTTAATAATTTAATTCACATTGTATGTGTGAATTGTATACCTAACTTTTTAATGGAAAGTATGGTTACCACCATAGACTGTAAACAAGGTTACCACATTGTAAGGGTGTGTCTGATTTGACACACCCACATATTAAAATATAGCCGGGATTTTTAATAAAAAATTCAATTAAACGAGTACTATTAGACTATTTTTTAAGAAAATATAAGAACCATTAAAGGTCTACCTGCACATTTAGTAAATAAATGTTATTGTTTAATCTTGACGTTTTTATTATTCTGGAAAATTTCCGCGCATGATCACAGATGTCTGCAAATTAGCTACATAATGACAACTACATATTTATATTATATATATGTGAACATCATCAGTAGCCTATAAAAGCGGTCTGCACTGCAGAACTCCAAGTCCGCATCATCTGCCGTGTTTGAAACTGTTGTTTTTTTTCCTGTGATTCACTCCGTCATAAAGCGGGGATCTGCGTAGGCAATGCAAACAAAGCAATACAATCCTCTACCGTGAAACACCCCAAAAAGACTCCAGGAAGTTTAATACTTATATATAAAGTGATAACTTAGATAAATGCATAGTTTATTCTGAACTCAGCTGTCTTTCGGAGAGTCAATAAAGTAGGCTAGCCTACGAGACTACAAGTGATTCAGTTCTCTTACCTTCCTGGTCAAGAAAATGCACAGAAGGCGATGAAGAAAAGATGTGGTTTGAGAAGCTGCTCCGGGTTTAGTCCAGATTCAGTTTCACAAGTTTCAATGGATGCAAGCCGACTTTAAATCATCTGCCGTGTTTTAGGGGAGAGGCAGATGCGAGTCCTCAGCCAATGACTCTTTCTGTTTCTCTTCCCCTTAGGCTAAACTCTAAACCCACATTATGCAACTTTATGGCACGAAGTCATCTCACTCCCCCCAAACCAAATCACACCATAAACCAGAATTATATGCCTTATTCTTTCTTCTTAAAGGCCTATAGACACATAACAGTGCTACATTCATTACACATATAATTAAATGCATTATAAAAACTATATGGTGGGTGCATGCAGCAGTTGAAAAACGTCAATATACTTGATGCTTTTAGATTTTAGGTTTAAATTGATTTTGATGTTAAAGGAGATATGTTCGTAGATTGTGCATAGTTTTGGGTATGACTGGTATTTTATTTTTATTAATAATAATACAAAAATATTGTGCAAAATGCAGTTGTGGTCAGATGTTCTATACTTTCTCATCACCATAACACAACCATCAAGTTCAAAGTTGTATGTAGGCCTATTTTTCTTGTCCATTCCATGTCAATGTCAAATGCATTATTCATAATGTTGACAATGCAAAATAAATGTAATGTACTGTACTTATTTGAATGTGTGATTCATGTCATCCGGTTTACGGAATTGTAAATGTCTCAAATGCTATTTAAAAACACATGTCAAACAATTTTTTTTTTAATAGACACAACAATAATCTCCACAACAACAAAATAATAATATTCATTACTGAATAGGAGCATAAAGAAGACATAGTCTTATAAATGAATGCCCCTTTTTTCAATAATCTAAACTTATACAGAACAGATGGCTCGCCAATTTTTCTTTTTTCCTTCCTTTTATATATATATATATATATATATATATTACTTCAGTATTACTTCACATCTCAGCAATTAACAATTACCAATTTAGAAAAAACAAGAGAAAAAAAACAAACAAACAAACAAACAAAAAATATGGTACACTAAAATTGCCTTTTCTTCTGTTGTTATTGTCTGTGATTAACATGAATTTATTTTTAATATGTGTTGGTACTAAATTGTTTTTCACTCTCCACATAATTTGTAGTATTTTGAAACTGACCAACTCTTTAAATTTCAAAGTCTGCAGTTTTATAAACACTTTATTTGTGTGGTCTCGTGAACCTTTGTTAGTCACAATTCTTATGGCTTTCTTCTGGAGTACAAACAACTTATCTGTATAACTGTTGCATGCATTACCCCACACTTAGTACATGCAAGGACAAAGAAAGGTGTTCACCTCTTCTATTTTCCTTTTATTTATTGACATAATGTGCATTATGTGTTCATATACAGTATCATTCAACATTATTTTTGCAGTTGATAGTTAAAGGGAAGCATTGCTCCCACATTTAAGTTTAAGCTCACAACACATATTTCCAGTGAGGTGGCATTCCCTCATCAGTGAAAGTGAGACCGCACCTTTCATGTAATTATAGCTCCAGTCAGGTCTACATGTTTGTACTTCACGTACCTTAAATTCACAGTACAGCTAACAATTCCCATCCCCATGTCAGTCTAACCGTAATGCTCTCTGACTATATATGCACAGCCCTACCCTGATCTTGCATTGGCCTCCTATCCTCCACCCAGCATTCATGGCTTTCCAATGTCATTAAAATCGCAAAGGCTTTCTCTGAGCTCTGCTACACCTGCAGACCCGAGAATCTTTCTCACAGAAGCTGGCAGAAACAAAAAGCCAGTAATATTTACTGTAATATTCTAGAGAATCTGAAATATTCCATCAGGACAACAAGGAGTGCCCAAGCTTTCTATTTAATATGCTCATCAGATCCACCCTGTAATGCCCTGAAGCTACCAATAGTATTTCTCAAGCATTCCATAAAGTGAAGGGAAAAGAAATCATAGGTCCATCTCTTAAATTTTGGAAAGCTCAAGGTGAAATCTGCCTTAAGATTTGCTCAAAGGCCTGTGGATTCAAAACATGATGGTCTGACATGAGGACTGAAATGAGAGAATAAATGGAGGCGTGGCGTGATTTGGAGGAGTGAATGAGTCAGAGTGAGTCAGAGTCACAGGCTCTATGTGCTAAAGTTAGTCTTGTAGTGGTGTTTCCCCAACTGTCTATGGCTGTTTTCCATAACAGAAATATAGTGCTCACAATTATGCATAAAACAGATTTTTGTCTACAGGGCCGAAACTATGGTAACGCTTTAATTATATGTTTCACTTTAGACAATCTACTAACTAATAATAGCTACATTTTGCAACTATAAGTTTGTCACACAATTTGTCCAACAATGTCTAACATTACATGCATCACAGGAGAATTTTGCTAGGCTATTGTTGCCATTCTGAACTAACAACAAATGTAATTTCCACTTTTATGTTTTTATTTTTTATCATAATCTTTCATGGAAAATAGCTAATATGGCGAGGGAAATGACTTTAAACATGCAAAAGTTTAAATACTGTATAAACCTTTTATTAAAATGACTCCTTTGTTTTGTTGAGGCTAACAATTGTTAAATCGCTCCCAGAATGTCAGACTAAGAACATACACTTCCTCAAGTCTCACCCTGAATACTGGTGTTCCACCATTGTAAAATTTTGCATATGATATAACAATCATTGGCTTGATCACGAACAATGATAAATATGCATACAAGGACGAACTACAAAATCTGACAGCATGGTATACCAACAATAATCTCATTCTTAAAGGTATAGCGGAGGATTTTCTTTTTCCGGGTGGGTAGTCTATACTATTGGTCCACCTAAGTGTCAATCATTCTGGTGATATGTTTACGTAAGGCCGTCGTAGGCTACGTGCTCATCCCTATGTAGTTTTCACTTTCAGGTGTATTATGTCGGAGTTACGGTTTCAGCCATTCCTTTGAAAATGGCTGAGGGTCGAAAGAGAAAAAATGTTTACTAAGTGTATGATAAGAAGAGAAAGGCCGCAGAATATAGAAACAAGACCAGAGAGATTTTGGGTGAATACCACACGCTGGCGTGCGCTAAAAGCACAGGTTGGGCTTCTCATTGATGCCGCAGTCGCGAAGATTCTACTACACAGGTAAAGTTTGTCACGCTATTTGGAGAAATCCATTTAAAATCACTAGTAAAAGTTAATGCAAGCTACAATGCTAGCCCTGGCACGAGTCATGGACCGCATAGACACGGTAAACATCTCAATTTGTCTAAAGTAGCCTTTTGTCCAAAATGGTAAAATGGTATCACGCTGAAATATTCTAAAATCTTGTGTGTTTATTATTACACAAATGCAACAAGCTACTTCTCCATATGCAACTATGTATAAAAATAACGTATTAACAATGAGAGATATTAGGTTAAGGACCAACGTAATAGCACTGCTTATATGTTGCTATGTAACGTAATTGCGATTTGCAAAATAGTTTCCTCAGAACGTATTTCGTGTGATACAAGGTTGCACATATCATGTCTTGAGTCCTCGGTCACTCAATCGATCAGTATAATAAGTAAATAAAACACGGAAGGGCATTTGACATGTTGTCTTTTTTATGAATGTTTTTTAGTTAGTTTAGAATTTGGAACATAATTGTGCAAGGCGTATAGACGTTCCCTAGCTCTCGGGAGTAAGAGTGTTGTGTTTGTGCATGTGCATTTTTTTTAAAAATTGGAGAGGGCGGGTCTTCTCTAAAATTCGGAAAGATCCTTCGCTATACCTTTAACATCAAGAAGACAAAGGAGATAGTGGTGGATTTTAAAGACAGGGACAATTGATCAAAGTCCTGCGTTCATAAATGGAGCGGCTTTGGAGAGAGTCACCTCTTTTAAATTCTCAGGGTTGAACACTACAGAGGACTACACACACCTCCACTGTCATTGGAAAGGCGCAGCAACATCTTTATTTTCATTTTATTTCTTTACATGATGATTAAAGAAAGCAAGATTGCCTCAGAAACATCTTGTGAACGTCTATCGATGTGCAGGGAAGAGTGTACTGACATATTGCATTACATCCTGCCTGGTATGTAATTGTACAAGAGAGGAACAGATGGCTTTGCAACGAGTTACCAAAGTGGCACAAAATATTATCGGCACACAGTTACCTTCAGTTGAGGACATTTATTTGTCCAGATGTCGGAGCCGAACCTCCAAAATTATTAGAGATCCAACTCACCCTGCACACTACCTCCATGATCTCCTCCCTAGGAGATTCTGGACAATTACTTTCGTTCCACAAGACTGAAAAGTGCCCTTTTTTTGTTAGAGCTCTACAACTACTGAACACTCCCTGACTGGTTTCCATTAAATTTGTAATTGCACTACACACTTTAAAGGAATAGTTCACCAAGAAATTTGAAATTCATTGTCATTAATTACTCACCCATGTCTTTCCAAACCCCCCACACCATAGACTCCAACATAATTGTCACTTTCAAGACCCAGAAAGGAAGACATCATTGAATAGTGACGGTTTAACCTTAATGTTCAGGTGAACTGGTTTTTTATCTAGATTTTAAAATGGTCCTATTGAATCCAGAGGTGATATAGTTACATGTTTTGCTGGAATAACAGTAAATTATGAAAAAGCTATAACTCTAAAGTATACCACAACATTAACCCATTGTAAGTACATGTTAATTAATACAAGTCAGTGCTTATTTGTGTAATTGCACTGTAACAACACCACCTTAAAATAAAGGTGGGAATAAACAAAGAAACGTTGTATCCCTTATTTCTTAATATTTGAATGTTGAAATACAGCTAGAGTATGCAGAACCACAAAACAAAACCACTACCCTGAAGAGATGAATGCGTAAGACCAGTTTTAGACTCTCTGTAACTTATCTTTATAACATCCTGTTACAGGAAGCTGTAACATGTGTCTCTTGAAGCTGGTAGGCACGGCAAGGAAAGGCAAGTTTTTATTTATAGCACATTTCCTACACAATGGTAATTCAAAGTGCTTTACATAGAAGAATTAATTATTTTATTAAAATAATTAATAAAATTATATATTAATTAAAATAATCAAAATAAATAAGTATAATTAACTGTTTAGAATAAATAAAAAAAAAATAAAGTACAGTAAAAAAACAGTAGCACTGCAATGAAACAAACTCTTTACTCTAACCACAGACACAAACAAACGTTTCCATTGACTACAATAGAGGGTGTAAACAGAACGGTTGCAGCATAAATAGAAGTAAACCTACAGGTATAACTGCACTTTTATAGGTTGCACATTGTATCAATGAATGGCAGACTTTTGTATTTTGTAATCATATTTGGTTAGGTTACACTTTATTTTAAGGTGTCCGTGTTACAGTGTGATAATACATTTAAGTACTGAGAAATATTTATTAACAACATGTGCTTACTTTAGGGTTAAGTTTGGGATTAGGGTTTGGTTTAAGGTTATTTGCAATCATGCGATTTATAGTTACCTACATGTATATGTAACAATGAGTAATAATTATTAACAACATGTGCTTACTTTAGGGTTATGTTTGGGATTAGGGTTTGGTTTAAGGTTAGTTGCAATCATGTGATTTATAGTTACCTACATATATGTAGCAAGGACACTGTCAAATAAAGGGTTTAAACCTCTGGTTACACTTAAAGGTGAACTCTGGAGCAAAATGAACCTTTGGTCTAACATGAAAACAAATCTCAGAGAATGGTTGACTAGGTACCAATGTGTTATTAGACTAAGGTTCCTTTTGCGCCAGAGTTCTCCTTTAAATGTACTGTTAATTTGCTAGTCATTAAGACAACAGAGAATTCAAAATGAAGGCTTCAGATGCCAAAACCTCTAAGTCCGTCTGACATTTTTTCTTTTAAATTAGCATTTTTTATTCACTTTTTAATCAATACAAAATGTATTAAATATGTTCAATGTCATCAGAATAAAAATGAGCTAAAGAACAATGAGCTGAAAACTAAAATAAATAAATAAAAAAGATAGAGAGGAAGTGTCACAGTGTGTGTGGATTGAAGAAGGCAGAAGCTCACAATTGCAACAATTTACTCCAAATAATAACAGGCAGGTACAAAAAGCAGGGTTCAGGCAGGCCGATCACACAACTAAACAAGACTAACAACCGACACAGAATGACTGAACAGAACAAACTAAATACAGACACTAATGAACCAAAACCAAGTGATACAGAAGAAGGTGATTAACAAGACACAGGTGATGAAGGTAAACTGATGATGGTCGACATGGAAACCGATGAGTGGCGGGAAAACAGAACAGGACTACACCAAAAAACTAGAAAACGGGGGAAACAAAGAGTCAAACTGTTACAAGAAGAACATGAAGGAAAGATATTAATCGATACGTCAGTTACACTGTACAACTGTTTAAATTTTCATAAAGAAAACGCATATTTATAAACGCATTAAATATAACGCATATTTTAAAAATAAAATAAAAAATAATTGCAACTGTTATGTTAACAGCAGAACAGCTATTCAGTCGATGGACACTGTGATGCGTTTGTCATCATTGGAACATCCCAGGTGAAAATAATGAGCAAATTAAGTTGTCTTTCGTTGCTCTTTCATCAAGTGCGTTCAACATGGCTACTTAATGTCACACTAGTGCTATGCTCACTCCAAAGTCCCACTTTCAAGGGCTCTGCCATCTTGCCCTTCGAAGGGAGAAGGGAGGAGGGGGAAGCTCACCAGCAATAAGCACATCCCAGCCAGGTCCGTCACTTATTTGGTTCCCCAGGAAACATTTTCTTTGTGGTTTTATTTGCAGATTTGGTTGTGTTTGTGAGTATTTGGAGCACATGTGTGTTGTGAAACTGATGAAGATGTTTTTTAAATTTGCAAGGGGGGTTTTATATTTGCATGTGTTTCTTTTTTATTTGCATGTGTTTTCTTCAGTTGCAGCGCATTGAGCTCTCTCGGCCACCGCATGTAACAATGAAGAACCTGATCCACGTCCATGTAGTAGCTGTTCTTTAATGTAGGTTATGTCCGTTTCTGTCAGAGTTACAGCAGTGTACAAAACATTGTTGTGTTTTCATGGTACTCACTGATCCTGTCATTATTGCCACTGTAACAATTTTGTTTACACGCATGCCATCATTCATCTTGAAATCATATGATACGATTTGTGTCTTCTGATTGGTTCTGTGGACTTAGAGACTGACGCTGGGATTTTTGATAGAGGCAAGCAAAACAATGAGGAGAACTAGGCCTTAAATAAAGAAGGAGTGGTATGAGGAAATGAAATAAACAGCAGGTAAATGTAATCAGTAACTTAGGGAACAAACTGGCTCACCAGAGCTGTGTTCGAAATCAGCCGTTATGCCCTCATTCCCTATTCCCTATTACTCCACTAAAATAGTTCACTGAAGGAGTGAATGAAAACGAGTGAGTGAATTCAGACACTTTTGAGTAGTTTGTGCTTGTTGTTTAGAGTTCTTACTAGGTCTAGCAGCTGCTAGAGTTCTTACTAAGAAAATATGATCATATAACACTGATTTTATCATCTCTACACTGGTTACTTATTAAGTTCCGTATCAAAACTACTACTGACCTATAAAGCCCTAAATGGTTTAGCTCCTATGTACTTAACAGACCTTCTTTCGCCCTACAATCCACCGCGTTCCTTAAGATCACTAAATTCAAGGCTTCTGGTCATTCCTAGGATATCGAAGTCCAGTAAAGGAGGGAGGGCGTTCTCGCATTTAGCTCCAAAACTCTGGAATAGCCTTCCAGATACGGTCCAAGGCTCTGACTCGCTGACACAGTTTAAAACTAGATTAAAGACGCTTCTCTTTAGTCAAGCATACACATAATGCTTACATTTTAGTCCTCTGTTATGCCATACGGAACCGTTTGCCACTGAAACTGCTTAACGCACCAGTGGGGCTCGACAGCCTTCTAGACAAACGGGTCGGCGCGTATGGTTGGGTTGCGGAGAGTTTGGGTTGCGGAGAGTTTGTGAGATAGGGGTTTTCTAACACCGACTCCCGTATAATGGAAATCATTATGAACATCAGCTATGCTAATTATTTCCCATCTGCCTTTCTGCTGTTATCTCGGGACGCTTGTCCCGAGAAAAATGGTGTTCGTCAGGTCCAGTTTTGTATCCAGCCTCTCACGGGGATCTCGGATGCCCCAACGCCTGTGATGAGAGGACCAACGCCTGTGAAGAGACAACTCAACGCCTGCGATATGTTATGTCGCCGTTTTATACATAAACAATATTTATAATAATATTTAAATATAAACAATATGAATGTAAGCCGGAGGAGAACTGGCCCCCGACTGAGCCTGGGTTCTCCCAAGGTTTTTTCTCCATCCAATCTGATGGAGTTTTGGTTCCTTGCCACTGTCGCCTTGCTTTTGGCTTGCTCAGTTGGGATTATTTAGTGTTTAGCAATGTTGTTGATCTGTGTTGTGCTACTTTCATGTTATCACTGTGAAGCTGCTTCAATACAATCTGTATTGTGAAAAGCGCTATATAAATAAATGTGACTTGACTTGACTTGTTTAATTTGAAACCATTTGAAATGTGGCAAACTGGCAGCTCCAGTAGTAATGAGATTTATCTTGAACTCTGTCATGGAATCTAGGATAAGAACAATTAGTTCCTTAATTAAACCATTTAATAATAAATTAAAAATGAATTTATACTTGTACAATATTGTGCTAATTACAACAGTATATGAACATGGTTACACTTTAAAATAATGGTCAGTAGTTAACAAGTATGCAGGAAGTAATAGGTAGTACTGCATTAACACCGAAGTTAATACTATTAACTAATATGGAAGCAATATTAACTAATCATTAAGTAATAGGTAATTTAGTACAAAGGTAGTTCCTTGGTAGGTATTTGATTGTTACTAAAGAAATATATCCTCATTGAGAACTACTTGTGAACTAAGAAATTATAACCAATTAATTACTAATCACAAAAGTAACATGTCTAAAAAGTGAACAATTGTGGGGGTTTTATACTCTTAAAATGGTCATAACATTTCAGAAGCATGCGCCTCAAATGGGTTCTTTGTGGAAACCAGTATATTAAGTTTATACATCCCCCCAAATACATTAGCTAGGTTGAGATTGTGACCACTACTCTTGCCAGGATGGACACATGTTCTCTGTTTATTTAAAACTTAAACATAAAATAATCCTAATAAAGACAGTTTATAAAAATAAATCTTAAATAATTAGGAAGTGATGCTGACACTCTCATGATTGGATTAGTTGACTATTATGAGCTCTATTGAATGTCAGTCACATATATCTCAGACTCCAAAGACCTATAACTTTATGTTCCAGTAGCTGCCTGAGGAGGACTTCTCTTTAGGACATGAATATAAACATTGATGTTCACTTGTCAAAAACAATTAGCATCTTTAATGAAGAAATTGGCTGCATTTTAGTTACGATAAGCGCAAAACCACATCTTCCAGATTACAGTGTTTGTCAGAATATTAGTGCCTCACAGAACCTGTAGAGTATGTGTCAAATCTAAAATTAAATAACTTGTATCATTTGTGAAAAACATGTTAACTCCTCAATAACTACTTAAGCGTTACCTTGTCATTCCGCAGGAACTACTAGTGATGTGGCCCATTATTTTAAAGTGAAAAACATGTTAACTCCTAACTAACTACAAGCGTTACCTTGTCATCCCTTAGGCAGTTTCTGTAACATAAAGTTATAGGTCTTTGGAGTCTGAGATATATGTGACTGACATTCAATAGAGCTCATAATAGTGAACTAATCCAATCATGAGAGTGTCAGCATCACTTCCTAATTATTTAAGATTTATTTTTATAAACTGTCTTTATTAGGATTATTTTATGTTTAAGTTTTAAATAAACAGAGAACATGTGTCCATCCTGGCAAGAGTAGTGGTCACAATCTCAACCTAGCTAATGTATTTGGGGGGATGTATAAACTTAATAAACTGGTTTCCACAAAGAACCCATTTGAGGCACATGCTTCTGAAATGTTATGACCATGTTTAAGCGTATAAAACCCCCACAATTGTTCACATGTTAGACATGTTACTTTTGTGATTAGTAATTAATTGGTTATTATTTCTTAGTTCACAAGTAGTTCTCAATGAGGATATATTTCTTTAGTAACAATCAAATACCTACCAAGGAACTACCTTTGTACTAAATTACCTATTACTTAATGATTAGTTAATATTGCTTCCATATTAGTTAATAGTATTAACTTCGGTGTTAATGCAGTACTACCTATTACTTCCTGCATAGCTACTTGTTAACTACTGAAAATTATTTTAAAGTGTTACCGAACATAACACTGTAAACTATTACGTAATATTATAATCATATATTTTTTATTTAAACATATTTATTTTATTATTATTTTTATTTTTTGTACAAATATTATAATAGAAATACAAATCGTGCAGAATATAATTTCTGCGAAATCTGAGAAATTTCATGTGTCCTTAATGTTGCTGTACTTCTTCCTGTGGTCTTGAACAATATGTTTTTCAAGGTTCATGACACAACACTAAATGTAGGCTTTTTTTCATGAGAAGCTCTCCTATTCGTATACAGTAAATAATCTACACGGATCTTAGTGAATGACACCCCGTTCTTTTTAATTCCATATTTAAATTAGATTTTAAATACCAGATTTTCAGTGTCTTCAAACTTTTGGACTTGTGGATCCCACTATATCGCAAAAAGAGATTTGTCTGTATCTGTCCTGTTTTTTAGCACGTGTCACATGGCTGTTTGGCAGAGGAATGCGTGCACCTGCATGGACCGGACCCTCTCCTGACTTAACACTGAGGGGGAGGGCTGCAAAATCCCTAAGCCCCTCACCGCAACCTCAGCATTTTCTGCTATTGTCTGCCCTTTAAACACACTCGCCCTTCATACAAGATCACGCACACACAGAAGTACATACCTATACACATGCTTGCACACATGTGTATGTATACACTAAGACATTGACACACACACACACACCTCCTGAAGTGATCAGTAACACACTCCAGTTGTCAGAACTTACACAAACCCCTTTCACGCACATATTCACAAATACAAAAATTGTGCTCTGGTGCACACATGCACAAAAGACAGGGATATAATGCTATTGTCTTCAGACCGGAGGAGTGTGAGCAGAGCGTGCCATCAGGAATGTGGATGAATCCGGCTTATATACGATTATCCAACAATTCCAAACAACGCCTGATTCATGCTATTTCAAAATAATCAAAAATCTGGTTAGATATACCAGTTTAAGATCATCATTATATCACAAACTGGCCAGTGAAGCGACTAAATTTCCAATTTCATAAAAGCTTTCGAAAGGATTGGATGTGAATCCCTGAAGAAAACGTTTATTCTCTCTGCATCGCTACATTTGTTCCAGGGCCAATGGAAATTTACCCTAGCTCTCTATCTCCCCTCCCCTGTGAGATCCCCCACCCACTCACCCCACCCTCATGCTGGATTTGATAGGCCTACTATTGTCCATCTCATGTAAAAGAAAATGTAGCTGAAATAGAAGACAGCAATGATCCTCCTTATATCGATCCAAATAAATAACGGTCAACCTGTAGAGTTTTCAAGTGCTCCTAGTGTCCTAGTGATGTGGATCTCAGAGAGATTTACGAGCAACACGTGTGCGGAATGGCCTACAGATGCTCCAGCACTTTCATTTCCTGTTGCTGATTCTTGGATCTTACGGAACAGCCATACTAATGCCACCAGACTTCACGGCATAGCCTTGCTAATGCCACGTCTCACTCACATGACCGAAATTTGAACATGTGTGAACAGATAATACGCTGTAATCAGTTCTGGCTAGAAATGGAAAACTACTGTGACTGTGAAATTGTATTTTTATTGAGTTCACTAGTACAGGAAGCCTAATTGGTTATTTATGAGGTATTTTGTCAACAACAGAATAATGTACTCATAAAACATCTGTGTAGAATTTAACTATTATAATGTATTGTAATAGCAATAGCAACTTTATATAGCACAAATAAAACAACTCAAGTTGATCAATGTGCTTTAAAATGTAAAACAAACATCACACAAGCAACACTTAAAATTGTCACTGATTAAAAGCTATTGAACACAGATGTGTTTTGAGTTGTACTTTAAAATTCTGTACAATAGCGGCGTCTCTAATATGTTTAGGCAAACTGTTCCAAAGTTTAGACGCTGATACAGCAAAGGCGCAATCTTATTTTTTACTCAGATGTGTCATAGGAATGCAGTCTGTTTATGAATAAGCAAACTATCTAATTACATGTAAACAGTTATCAAAGGGGCTGGGAAAAGGCTGCACAAACTTATGACAGATCGTGTGGTTTGTATTGATGCTAATCTGAGAAACAAGTCTGTGATATATCTATTTACTTGTACTTCTATAGAACAATTCTATGTCTATTTTCAAGAAAACATGCAACAATGGCCTGATTGTGATCATATGAAGTCACATAACGTCTCAGGTTACGTATGTAACCCTGGTTCCCTGAGAGGGAACGAGAGCTGCGTTTGGAACGCGGTGGGAACGCTCTGCGTGATTGCGTCGTGAAGCACGTGTATAATCTGTCCAATGGAAGAACAAGACGTCATGGGCGATGACGTCATGACCAGGAAAACTATAAAGCACCCCAGAAAATAGACCGCATCAGCTTCTGAAAAGGCCTGAAGCAAGTCGATCACAGGCATGCAGGAAGTATGGCAGGCGAACGCAGCTCTCGTTCCCTCTCAGGGAACCAGGGTTACATACGTAACCTGAGACGTTCCCTTTCAAGGGAACTCAAGCTGCGTTTGGAACGCGGTGGGAACTCCATACCCACGACGCCATATGACAAATGCCTGTACTGTATGAAATAGAATAGCACACTAAGACACAAGCACCCTAGACCCAGGAGTGGAGCCTAGGTCCAAGTCATAAAAACGAACAAATGTATGCGGTGAGGACCAACCTGCCGCACTACAAATATCGTGCAACGAAACCCCAGATAATAAGGCTTTAGAGGCCGCCATACTCCTAGTCGAGTGGGCGCGGACAGCTAAAGGTGAAGGCTGACCGGCCGCTTCGTAAGCAAGTGTAATAGCCTCAACTACCCACTTGCTCATAACCTGCTTGGAGGCAGGGCAACCTCTCTTAGTTGACCCGAAACAGACAAACAATTGATCTGATTTACGCCACAGGGACGATCTGTGGACATAAGCATCCAAAGCCCGAACAGGGCACAGCAGATTAAGCTTTTCCTGATCAGGAGAGAGAAAAGGTGGAGGACAAAAGGCCTGCAGAACTATAGGACCCGACACATTAGTGGGTACTTTAGGAATATAACCTGGCCTAGGGTGAAGAAAAGCTTTAACCATGCCAGGAGCAAATTCCAAGCACGAAGGGGCAACTGAAAGGGCTTGTAAATCACCTATCCTCTTAATAGAAGAAATAGCAATGAGAAACAAAGTCTTAAATGTGAGGAACTTTTCCGAAATCTCCTCAATGGGCTCAAAGGGAGCCAAAGCCAAGCCTTCCAGTACCACGGCCAAATCCCAGGCCGGTGTTCTTGTGCGCTGAGCAGGCCTAAGCCTCAAAGTGCCACGGAGAAACCGAACAATGAGGGGATCTCTCCCCAAAGATAAACCACCCAAAGGAGAGTGGTAGGCAGAAATAGCCGCCACATACACCTTCAAAGTGGATGGGGATAATCCAGCAGAAAACCGTTCTTGCAAAAAATCAAGTACTGTACCAATCGGGCAGCTAACAGGATTACAATTGCGTTCTACACACCAAGTAGAGAACAGTTTCCATTTCAAAGCGTACAGTCTTCTCGTGGAGGGAGCTCTAGATTGGAGTATGGTCTCCACGACCTCAGTCGAGAGACCTGACTCTATGAGCTCGGCCCCCTCAGGGGCCAAGCCCACAGTTTCCACAACTCCGGGCGAGGGTGATAAATTGAGCCCCCTGCTTGGGACAGCAGGTCCCTCCTGATCGGAATCTCCCATGGAGAGCCGTCTAGAAGAGACACTAGGTCCGAGAACCAGACTCGGGCCGGCCAGTACGGGGCTACTAACAAAAGACTGACCCCTTCCTGGCGAACCCTCTCCAGAACTCCCGGAATCAGAGATATCGGGGGGAAAGCGTACAGGCGCAGCCTCGGCCAAACCTGACCCATCGCATCCAGTCCGAGAGGAGCTGGGTGCGTGAGGGAAAACCACATTTGACAATGAGTTGAATCTAAAGATGCGAAAAGGTCTACCTGAGCACGACCAAATTTCTCCCACAGGAGTTCCACCACCTCGGGGTGAAGTCTCCACTCCCCGGGCCTCAGCCCCTGCCTTGACAGGATATCTGCTCCCTGATTTAGATGCCCTGGAATAAAAACTGCCTTGAGAGACAGTAATTTCCCTTGGGCCCACAGAAGGATCTGATGAGCCAATTTGCAGAGGTGACGTGACCTCAGACCCCCCTGATGGTTTATGTACGAGACCACCGATGTATTGTCCGTGCGGACAAGCACATGGTGGCCTCTCAGGTCTGGCAGGAAGTGCTTGAGAGCTAGAAACACCGCCATCATTTCCAAACGATTTATGTGCCAGGAAACCTGATGGTCCTGCCAAAGACCTCTCGCCGAGCGACCACTCATGATCGCCCCCCACCCTGTGAGGGAAGCATCCGTCGAAAGCAAAACGCGTCGACAATAAGCCCCCAACACTGGGCCCTGGGCGAGGAACCAAGGTTTGCTCCACATGACCAAGGCACGAAGGCAGCGCCGCGTGACCTTGATCAAGCGAAATGGATTTCCCCTCGGGGAAAACCCCTTGGTCCTGAGCCACCACTGCAGGGGTCTCATGTACAGAAGGCCAAAAGTGATAACGTTGGACGCAGCTGCCATGAGACCCAACAGTCTTTGAAACTGTTTCACAGTGAGTGACCGGCCTAGTTTCACCCCTTTTACGGCTGAGAGAATCGATGAAATACGTGCTGGAGACAACTGTGCCCGCATCGTTGTCGAATCCCATACCACACCCAGAAAGTTCGTCCTCTGAGATGGGAGGAGAACACTCTTCTTGGCGTTGAGCCTCAGCCCTAGCCGTTTCAAATGGGACAGAACGGCATCTCGATGCCGAACTGCCATCTGCTCTGAGTGAGCTAAAATCAGCCAATCGTCGATGTAATTTAACACACGGATGCCCTGGAATCTGAGAGGAGCCAGGGCTGCATCCATGCATTTCGTGAAAGTGCGGGGTGATAACCCTAGGCCGAACGGAAGAACCCGATATTGGTACGCTTCGCCCCCGAAAGCGAACCTCAGGAACTTCCTGTGATGAGGATGGATGGAAATATGAAAATAAGCGTCCTTCAAGTCTATCGTCACAAACCAGTCCTCGGACTGAATCTGTGACACTATCTGTTTGAGTGTAAGCATCTTGAACTTGAGTTTCTGAACTGTGTGGTTTAAAAGACGCAGGTCTAGAATAGGACGTAACCCCCCATCCTTTTTTGGAACAATAAAGTAGCGGCTGTAAAACCCTGACTCTCTGCTGGGAGGAGGAACCCTCTCTATAGCTCCTTTTTGCAGAAGTGTCAGTACTTCCTGCTCCATGACCAGAGCCTGCTCGGAGTTCACCACGGTGGGAAGAACCCCTATAAACCTGGGCGGACGAGAACCGAACTGAATTCTGTAACCCGATTGTATAATCTGCAGGACCCAATGAGATACATTTGGCAGAAGTTTCCACGCTGCCAAAAAATCTACTAAGGGTACCAGTCTCTCGAGACTGGCCTCTGGATTTAATTGAAGAGCCACTTCGGTGCCCTGAAGCAGATAACCGGCAGGGAACAACCGACTTGACTGTTCTACGACCCTCCTCGGAGGATCGTCTGGGGACGCCGACACCTCGGTGCCCTGAAACGGATAACCGGCAGGGAACAACCGAACTGACGGCGCTGCGACTCCCCTCAGAGAGTCGCCCCCCGGAGGGCGCAGAGGAGAAACGATTCCTCGAAACCGTTTCTCCCCGGAGGGGACCACCCTCAGAAGCCTGACAGCCTTGGCGTCAGGACTTCTTCTTAGCCGAAGCTTTCTTAGAGACAATGACAGTCCTCAGATCTGGCCTGTCTCTAATAGGCTTCGACTGCGAACGCCAGCCCGGCCCCCCCCTCCCCTTTGCCTGAGGAGGAGCCCGAGAAGCGACGCTTTCTTTCTGCTGTACTCTGTACTGCGAGGAGCTCGTAGTCGGCCGAGACTGATCTGAACGCCCAGCAGTCTCAGGGATATTAGATCGGCGAGGAAGAAACTTCTGGAAAGCTGCATTTTGTTTCTTAGATTCTTGAAATCTTTCAATAACTGTGTTTATAGAATCACCAAATAAACCAGAAGGTGATAGTGGAGCATCCAGAAGGACAGATCTATCTTTATCTTTTAAATCAGCTAAATTAAGCCACAGATGGCGCTCAGTAGCCACCAAAGCTGACATAGATCGACCCACAGATTTAGCCGTCTCTTTGGTGGCACGGAGAGATAGATCCGTCGCGCGACGTAATTCGCGAATCACGTCAGCGCTGACTTCCTCACAATCATCTAAATCCCTAAGCAGGTCGGCTTGGTACGCTTGCAAAATAGACATGGTATGCAAGCATGCCGCAGCCTGACCCGCCGCCGAATACGCTTTACCCACCAGCGCTGAAGTTGATTTTAATGGCTTGGTGGGTAATGCCGGGGCTTTGAGAGATGACGCTGACTCAGGAGAGAGATAGCTCGCGAGCGTCTCTTCAGCCTGAGGCATCGTCATATAACCCGCGTCCTTCATCCCCATAACGTTACTATAATTATGTGTCTGGGGATTAAAGACACGGAAAGACACCGGCTTTTTCCACGACCTCGACACCTCAGTGTGGAGATCGGGAAAAAACGGGAGTCCCCGGCGTGGAGGCTGCACTCTGGATGGCAAAAATCTCTCGTCTAACAAACTCTTTTTATTTCTGCAAACATCCTGTTCTCCTGTTTCTGGCCACTCAATATTTAATCTAGAAACAGCACGAGTTAAAACCTCCATGAGCTCCTCATCTACAAGTGACTTGTGATATGGTTTCGTGTGTTCATGTTCACTTGCATCAATACTGACGACATCCAATTCCTCAGAACTGGATAGTCGCAGACTTTGTGCCTCATCCCGGGGAGAAGAAACCGCAGCGCGTGCTTCTCCCTGAGATAAGGCACTAGATCCAACAGGTAAGGGCTGAGAAAGGGCAGAGCCCGTCTCAAACCCCGCTGTTAGATCCATTTGCGATCCCCAAGACGAGCGCCGACGCTGTGCCTCGGCAGCAGCGGGACCCGCGCCTCGGGGAGCGCGCACCGAACCGTCCTCCTCAAAGAACGCCCGGCGAGAGCGGAGCGTCTTCACAGACAGCTTATCGCAATGCTCACAGTCAGCTCCCTCGAGAACTGACTGGGCATGCTCCACTCCCAAACAAGCAACACAGAGCTGATGTGTGTCCCCACCCGTGATGAAACGAGGGCAGGGAACAACACAACGCTTGTATTCTTGTTTAGCCATTACACGATATATTGTGAACAGACAGACAACAATAAATCAGACACGGACAATTTCATACAGAGAGCGCTTGTGAAGGCACAGAAGCTGATGCGGTCTATTTTCTGGGGTGCTTTATAGTTTTCCTGGTCATGACGTCATCGCCCATGACGTCTTGTTCTTCCATTGGACAGATTATACACGTGCTTCACGACGCAATCACGCAGAGCGTTCCCACCGCGTTCCAAACGCAGCTTGAGTTCCCTTGAAAGGGAACCAAAATGTCTTGGGTCTAAAATTTAGAGTTGTCTTGGGCCTTTAAAACCACATCATATCAATTTCGGTTTCCTAACTGTAATTTACAAAGTCAAACAATAAACATGCTCATACTCTGGCCCCAAAAAGCAGTTCTGTACATCAACGGCATTGCATTAGAAAATATCAAACAAAGTGCCATTTGCAAACAAACAAAATAGCCATTTTTGCAACATCCACCTATTTGGCCGAAAGTAATTTTAGTGGATGTATGAAGTAGGATACAGTTGCACAGGTTTTTCATGAATATGTAACCCTGCAAACAAGCCTGCACTGGCCCTGTCCGGGCCCACTTAGGGCTAGCCTAAGGGCCCCCTGCAGGCTGCTAGCGCAGGGCCCATGAGAATTTGCTCATTGGCAAAACGTTGGGCCTGCATGGGCAGCCCTCACTTAGCCCTCACTAAACCCACACAGGGCCCGCACACTGGGCCCACAAAACGTTGGCCCTGCATGGGCAGCCCTCACTTAGCCCCAAGGAAGCCCTCACTTACCCCACACAGGGCCCGCACCGCACACACAGGGCATCTACAACAATAGATCTAGTTCACAATTAATCTGTTTCACTATAAATACTTTTTGGCTAATATAACTATAAGTCTTTGGGAAAAACAATTATTCTATACATCTGAATGCAGTCACCACATAACTAATTTCTGTATTTTCACAAATGTACAGAAGTCAAAGGGATTTCAAATCAATGTATTTATTAATTACAAAACATAAAACATTAAATTCAGGTTATTATATATAATATAATTACACTATTATATATTCACATAAAAAACAGAAACATAGAAAACAGCTGTTTTACATTATGATAAAATTTCACAATATTACTGTTTTTTTTTTTTAAATAAATGCAAATAAATGCAAGCTTGATAAGCAGAATAGACTTCTTCCAAAATGTTTCCAAATTTTTTACCTGTATACTGTATATGATTTTATACAAAATAAATAGTAGTTAATAAGATTGACACTGTATTATATCTAGTAATATTGAAGCTAAACAGAGTCCCTATAACAGTGCAATTTGTAGATTTTTAGTCTTCGAGAAAATGTTTTATGAGTTGCAAACCTCTTTTTCTTTGCTTTCTCTCTCTCACAAACACAACACATCAGTTACACAAAACATCAGTTAAATTCTTCATTGCAGGTGCACAAATCCTATTCTAAAAATTACCAAACTCATAGGGTCATATTTTTGTTGATAAACAGTAACATTTTGGCCAATTATGCACATTTCTTGGTGTATAATTTTGTGAATCATCTATACTGTTTGGCTATTCTCATGTGGTCACACTTCACTTTTCATTCACAGTCACATTTGCTCAAACCCCGTGTGGCCGTGCCTTAAATGTCAGCATACATTTCTTACAGGGCTGTGCAAAAGTTAATTGCGATTAATCGCATTCAAAATAAAAGTCTGTGTTTACATAATATATTTGTGTGTGCTGTATATAATTATTTTGTATTAGGGCTGTGAAACGATTAATCGCATCCAAAATAAAAGTTTGTGTTCACATAAATTATATACGTTTGTGTAGTGTGTATAATTATTTTGTATATATAAATACACACACATGCATGTATATATTTAAGAAATATTTGCATGTTTGTACTGTATATATGTTTATACAAAATTAATATTATACATAAATATAAATCTTTGATATATCAATAACACATTTTTCTTAAATATATACATGCATATGTGTGTATTTATATATACAAAATAATTATACAGACATATATCATGTAAACACAAACTTTTATTGTTGATGCAATTAATCGTTACACAGCCCTATATTGTATATATAAATACACACACATGCATGTATATTTAAGAAAATGTGTTATTCATATATAAAATATTTATATTTATATAATATAGATTATGTATTCATATATATATATATATATATATATATATATACACACAGAATTTAAGTGCAAATAATTCTTAAATATATACATGCATGCATAGGTATTTATATAATACAAAATAATTATATACAGCACACACAAATATATTATGTAAACACAGACTTTTATTTGGATGCGATTAATTGCAATTAATTTTTGCACAGCCCTTTTTGTGATTTGAAAAAAAGAAAATTATTTGTACACCTCCAATGAAGAATTTGAAAAGCTGTAACTGCAGTGTTTTTTGTGTGAAAGAGAAAAAAGTTTGAAACTTAAAAAAAAAAAAAAACGTTCTCTCTGTGACTACTTTACACCTGACTACTTTTAACTGACTACGTTACACCTACAGATTCCACTGTCACAGGTGCTCTGTTTTGCTATAATGAAACCTTTACAGAACATGATAGTAATCCGCCATCCATGTAAAAGCAGAGGTCGGTGTGGTGTACAGGTACATCTGTCCAGCCAACATCTCACGCCTTGATGCCTTCCACTGTGGATCCCAGAAAACCTGCAAAAAAATAAAATAAAAAATACAGTTCAAATCTATCATACATAATCATACATCTGGTATCACAAATTATTCCAGGTTATTATAACAATTCCAGGTTCAATCAGGTTAAATGCTCAATATTAGAGCTGCACAATACTAAAAACCTTAAATAAAATATTTTGTTTATCTGCTGCTATATATATTGCGATATAAAAAAAATTTCAAGAGATTATTGAGTGAATCTGCATTGAAAATTATAACAAATTACAAGTATTGATAAATTCAATAGAAGAAAAATACAATTGAAATAAGCAGTGCATGAAGTTTTTTTCGGAAAATCTAACTTATCAGGTACGGAAATTGAATTATCTAATGTAAAATAAGTCTTCACTGAGGTACAGCCTCTCTCTACTCTTACAAAATGACAAACAACCAGCCTGAAAAACACATGACAATGACACAAGATAATGTCTATAATAAATAGTGTGTGTGTAATTTCTTCAGTACCGTCAGCAGAACTGATAACATCTGAGCTTATCGATACTGCAGTCTTCCTTAATTTGGCCCCAGGGCCCGTTTAATGTTTAATACCGGGTTTCGGAACCTATTCCTACATATGGGTGAGTTCATATGGATGAAGGCCTGTTGTGTTTGGCCTCTTGGTTTGTGATGGTGATATAGC
>NW_024121421.1:1907062-2013149 GCF_016745375.1 Pimephales promelas
ATCTTGAATTTTAAGCAATTATAGTTCATCCCATTCAAATGGGTCTATAGAGCAGAGCTTTATTCATGAGTTTGTGGTTAACTTTAAATAAAGTTTATAAAATCATTAGCAATTTAGGCTAACAGATTGAGACTTAAGTTTTAGAACAGCTGTGTTATTTATCAATATTTATTTAGCTACGTGCTAGTTATTTAAAAATCCGGTTTTACATATGTGCAGTATAGGTCAAATTACTTCAAAGTCTATTCAAGCAAAGATAGTCACATTTTCCTTTATTTGGCAAATTTTCATGGTAGAAATCTAATCATTTGAATTTGCTGCGTTCACTAGCAGAAAGCTGCATGTATTGCAAGTGACTTCTGTGTGAGCTGTTTTTTACACATTGCTACACTATTGTTATTGAACAATGGACCTTGTTGCCCACACAATTTCTCTGTGACTGCACCTTTTAATTGAAAACATGATTCTAAAACCAATTAGCAATTCCTTAGGAAATTCCTGGCTCAAAAACACTAAAGGCCCATTCACACCAAAGGTGACAACTACAACAATAAAAACCGTTCTAAATATTAAAGAATATCAGTGTCCAGACCACAATTAACAACGATAATGGCACAAGAGAAACAAAGTTTAAAGGATTTTACTCCAGCTGATGAACAATTAAAACAGCCAATCAGCGCATGCTTATAATAAACAACGTTATAGTGCGTTGGTGTAGAGGCTTTTATAGTTATCGTCATTATTGGTGTGAACAGTCCTTAATTCTCCTCTGGGATAATCTATGGTCCTCGGGGTGACGAGTGTAAATATTTTTACCTGAATCTTTCCAGAGCCGTCATCCACCATACCGTGCTGGGAAGCCATTTTTTTGTTGGAGTGTAGACTGGAGGCGTCAAAGGGAATCTGTGGAACGCGGGCAATGCGGCCAATGCTGTAGGCCTGGCCTGGACCTGTGGTTTGATCCTTATCCTTCCAGTTACTGAAGAACTGTTTTGAACAGTGTGGTCTCGCCTCCAGCTGGCATAAACCTGGATCTGATCACAAAAAGTTAGATAAACTGGTTAGAATTTGGCTTCTATGTTATATACTTCCATTAATAGGCTAGAGTCCGATACCTGTGTGTTTTTGGGGTAGTTCTTGTCTTTGACAAACTGCTCTGCGACCTTCATGGCTGCCTTACGTTCTTCAGTGTTTGCACTCGGTCCTGAAATGTTCAAATAGATGAAACTGTGATAAAGTCATAAGCAGCCATCAAAGGTAGTCAATATCTTTCACCCTGTAGCTTTAATTAATATGCAGTATTTGTAATATAAGGACTTTAAAATAAAATTTGACCATACCTTTCCAAAGAAAGATCTTGCCGTCCCCTCCATTGTCCAGGATGAAGCAATCGGTGGGATTGAGCATCTCCTGCTTGAAAGGGCAGCTCTGGGCCACCAGAGTTGTCTTCATCGAGCCTGCGGCATCAGATACCTAACCCGGACAAAACACACAAATGCATACATTTATAAAATGAATACTGCACAGATAGCATAATACAGTGCTCATGGTAACTGAGGCCACGTTTACACAAAGCCGGGTATTTATCAAAACGAATATTTTCCCCCTCTCTGTTTTCAAAAATAACATCGTTTAAACACCCGCATAAATACACCGTTGAGCGCCATCATATCTATGCCAAACCTATTGGCGGCAAAGTAGGGGTTAAGGATAAAGCCATGCAAGCCAATCAGAATCCTCAGAATCAACAAGAGAGAAACTAAAACGCCGTTTCTCCCAGTTCACACGACAACACATAACTGGCGTTTTCAGAAATCTCCACTTTGGCCGGAGTTTTTAGAAATAATCGTTTTCTGTGATAAAAACAGGGTTTTCGTGTAAACGAGAGGCCAATCCGCAGGGAAATATCTGTGTTTTCCCTTCGTGTAAACGGGGCCTGATATGTGCATAATACATAAATGTACCATGTAGAGTGATCCCTTCTTCTGATTGCTTCTGTCAGTTGTCTCATCGTCAGGACTTCCTGCTGGGATGTTGGGCTTGGGCCCAAGAGCCTGAAAATAAACAAATACAATAGGAGTTTCCACAGTTTACTCCATGGCAGAGGTCAACCCAGGACACAAAAAAGACCACAGAAGTCAAAATCAAAAACAGATGAACTGGCATTCTTCGCTGACTACAACGCTCATTATATTTACTATTTATTGTTTACTAATTTTTACAGTGACAAACTTATTCCAGCTTTCTGCTTTTTTTGCTTTTTTGCTTTTTTTTCTGCTTTCTTTTTGCTTCTGTACCTTATACACACTAGATCATGGTGCAAGGCTAGCAATGCTAAGGTCATGAGTTAAATTCTCAGACAATGCATGAACTTGTATATCCTGTAAATGTGTCTGCCATGTGAATGTTTACAGATTATTTCTGTTTAATTCATTTATCCAATGTCCCTGTTGTTACTAAAGCCTGTTCCTGTAACTACAAAGACGGTCTATGATATTTGGAGAAAACTATCTGGTAGCATTCCCATTCATTTCAAAGACAGTTGCTCAGAACTCCTGTTTTTTTTTTTTGTTGTTTTTTTTACAATATGATAGAGGCTGGTAGATGCTGTAACTGGATCATGCTAACCAGACAAACCTTGTCTCTTGGAACATACAGATAATGTAAAGGTAATGAGCCAAAGGTTGGGACTTAAATTCAGTTTGCAGTTGATAGTAACAAAGGTTAATAGTTTATGTGGATTAAAAGACTGAAGGAGTTCGGCACACATGATTAAAAAATGATAAAAGGTCAAAAAAATTAAAAAAAAATACATATATGCATGGATGAATTGCTAAAAATAAGACTAATAACATGATTTAACAAAATTGATGTGATTTTCCATTTCATGCCGACTTAAAATTCTTTCAAAGTGAGCTGTAGTCTGAAAGAGATGTTCTACCAGTTCATAGTCACTAGTATCCTTAGTTTTTTCAATTAAAAAAAAAACTAGAACAAACAAGATCAAGAAGGTCAGTGTCACTGGTCTCACTCTAAACTATGTTGTGTTCCATTAAATAAAGAGTGTGAGCCACCACTGACCATGTTAATTGTGTCTTGACTTCCTGCCACAGCAGATCCTCATTCTTCTTACACACTGCATGTTTAAACTTGCAACATACTGGCACATAGTTTTTTTTTCTTTTATAGAAGAAGGTAAGACTTACACTAAGGATAGCCTCAGGCTCAGAACCGTCCTCAACCATTTGCAGACTGGCACGCCCATTTCTCTCATTATCACGAATGCCAATTGCAACCTCAGATGCTTTCAACCGCTCAAAACGGTTGCATTCGCTCCCACACCATTGGTAGATGTCCTAGGAAAATCATAATATGATTTGTGAGGTTGTGAATTTTGGATTTCTCAAAAGGACAGCACTAAAGATTTTATTAATTTTCTGACCTTGCCGAGATCAACGATGAAGCAGTCTCCATGATTGAAGCTGGCCCAAGACATGTTCACCTCAGTGGCACGAATGGCACGTCGTCCTTTAACGTGAAGCACACGCTTCACGTTCATATCATTGGTCACCACATGCGTGAACCCAGAGGCTACACCACCTTGCTGTGTAGGGAAAAAATACAAAGATACATTATTATAATGCACAGAATTTTCCCTTAATCTGAAAGGGAAAATGTCACGTATGTAAAAGGGAGCTAAGAAATAAGTATCAAAGCAATACTCTATGAAAGTCAATTCTTATTTCATTATAATATGCCATATATTTGCAAGGGAAAATTGGATAGAAAGTTTTCACTATTGGTTTGAATGTGGTTTGTGAGATCCTCCTACATATTCATAGACTACTACCAAGAGCCGTAGCCACCATAGGCAATGATGTTGATGCATCCACATTATTTTTTGGATTTGTGGTCCATCAATATAGGATTTTTTTTTTACCAATTCTTACCCATTGACCTTAATTAACTTTCCGTCAAAGAGGCTTTATTATTTATTACTAAAATGTAATATGCAGTATAATGCAGTATCCAAGCATAGATAAAATTATATTAATTATGGAAGAATATTTTTGACCATAATACCATATTACATTTCCAATGAGAAAAAGGTTGAGTATAATTGGAGTTCTGAATTTAATATGAAGCATGTTACCAAAATGACCCCATTTTGTCAGATTTTTCAGCAAAAAAATATATTTTTTTTTCAATCATCTTTATGTAAGGGTTATTACCTTGTACTTAATTCCAGTTTTAAAGTAGCCAAGGAAGGTGACAGACTCATTGCCCTGAACCTCACGGTACTGGACTGGTGCTCCGCCCAGATGATCGTCCAGCTGCATGGCAAAGATGGCGGCAGCTCCACCTTCATCCTGAGAGCACTCATTACCTGTAGTTTAAACAGACAGACAGATAACCAAAATAAAAAACAGCGTCAATATGTGTTGCTGTATCTGCTTACATTCCTGATTAGAAATAAAACTTTTTAAATTTGGTAACTTTTACTCACCCAACCACATATGGATATTGTAAGATGGAGCAGGAGTGGTGTAAAGGACAACATAGGCGTCTCCAGTGTAGAAGTTTCCTTGGAGCTGTTTGGGGACCGGTTTCATGTCCATCTTCTCTATTCTCCAAATCTGCAGGCCAGGTGCTTTACCTGCACTCTGGAACTCCTTGTGGAAAACCATGATTCCTGGAAAATGCCGGCACAAGAATGTTGGGATTGGACTATTTTTTTGAAAATCAAAACAATTAAAAAACTACTGTGAGGGTGATCAAACAAATGCACAGTGCATCTTATTAAAGAAAACACCGGAATAGCAAGAGTCCTTATTATTTACTCATTTCAGACCAAGGTCATTATTCACATACTCTATAAGAAAATTACTGTACACATCCATTTCATTCAAAATGTGTGTTTTATATAAATATAAGGCAAATGTGTGCATGCACATGGAAAAAAAAGGCTAACTGAGAGTAATGCAGGGTGCAGGTGCACTTATTCTCAGGACAACATGAGAATGTGTGTATTATCAGTTGCATGAAAAATGTGATCAGCTGTAGGCTGGATGTACTCAGTTGAAGTACAAGTTGTGTGCAGCCCAGCAGGCTGAGGCAGCCAACAAATGAGTCATGCTGCATTATTACAACTGTGGGCAGACATGCGAGACCAGTTCCTTGGAGTTTACCAGGAAAAGTTTGATGCAAAACATACATTTTGCATGGGCTTTAGATCTGCCAGTCACAGATTCATGGTGTCAAATGATGTTGCAAACATAAACCTTGCAGTTATAAATTCATTCACTTTTTCAACCACTTTGAATCTAAAAACTCTTAAAACTATTCATTTATTTTTAATAATTTAATTCATATTGTATGTGTGAATTGTATACCTAACTTTTTAATGGAAAGTATGGTTACCACCATAGACTGTAAACAAGGTTACCACATTGTAAGGGTGTGTCTGATTTGACACACCCACATATTAAAATATAGCCGGGATTTTTAATAAAAAATTCAATTAAACGAGTACTATTAGACTATTTTTTAAGAAAATATAAGAACCATTAAAGGTCTACCTGCACATTTAGTAAATAAATGTTATTGTTTAATCTTGACGTTTTTATTATTCTGGAAAATTTCCGCGCATGATCACAGATGTCTGCAAATTAGCTACATAATGACAACTACATATTTATATTATATATATGTGAACATCATCAGTAGCCTATAAAAGCGGTCTGCACTGCAGAACTCCAAGTCCGCATCATCTGCCGTGTTTGAAACTGTTGTTTTTTTTCCTGTGATTCACTCCGTCATAAAGCGGGGATCTGCGTAGGCAATGCAAACAAAGCAATACAATCCTCTACCGTGAAACACCCCAAAAAGACTCCAGGAAGTTTAATACTTATATATAAAGTGATAACTTAGATAAATGCATAGTTTATTCTGAACTCAGCTGTCTTTCGGAGAGTCAATAAAGTAGGCTAGCCTACGAGACTACAAGTGATTCAGTTCTCTTACCTTCCTGGTCAAGAAAATGCACAGAAGGCGATGAAGAAAAGATGTGGTTTGAGAAGCTGCTCCGGGTTTAGTCCAGATTCAGTTTCACAAGTTTCAATGGATGCAAGCCGACTTTAAATCATCTGCCGTGTTTTAGGGGAGAGGCAGATGCGAGTCCTCAGCCAATGACTCTTTCTGTTTCTCTTCCCCTTAGGCTAAACTCTAAACCCACATTATGCAACTTTATGGCACGAAGTCATCTCACTCCCCCCAAACCAAATCACACCATAAACCAGAATTATATGCCTTATTCTTTCTTCTTAAAGGCCTATAGACACATAACAGTGCTACATTCATTACACATATAATTAAATGCATTATAAAAACTATATGGTGGGTGCATGCAGCAGTTGAAAAACGTCAATATACTTGATGCTTTTAGATTTTAGGTTTAAATTGATTTTGATGTTAAAGGAGATATGTTCGTAGATTGTGCATAGTTTTGGGTATGACTGGTATTTTATTTTTATTAATAATAATACAAAAATATTGTGCAAAATGCAGTTGTGGTCAGATGTTCTATACTTTCTCATCACCATAACACAACCATCAAGTTCAAAGTTGTATGTAGGCCTATTTTTCTTGTCCATTCCATGTCAATGTCAAATGCATTATTCATAATGTTGACAATGCAAAATAAATGTAATGTACTGTACTTATTTGAATGTGTGATTCATGTCATCCGGTTTACGGAATTGTAAATGTCTCAAATGCTATTTAAAAACACATGTCAAACAATTTTTTTTTAATAGACAACAATAATCTCCACAACAACAAAATAATAATATTCATTACTGAATAGGAGCATAAAGAAGACATAGTCTTATAAATGAATGCCCCTTTTTTCAATAATCTAAACTTATACAGAACAGATGGCTCGCCAATTTTTCTTTTTTCCTTCCTTTTATATATATATATATATATATATATATATATATATATATTACTTCAGTATTACTTCACATCTCAGCAATTAACAATTACCAATTTAGAAAAAACAAGAGAAAAAAACAAACAAACAAACAAACAAAAAATATGGTACACTAAAATTGCCTTTTCTTCTGTTGTTATTGTCTGTGATTAACATGAATTTATTTTTAATATGTGTTGGTACTAAATTGTTTTTCACTCTCCACATAATTTGTAGTATTTTGAAACTGACCAACTCTTTAAATTTCAAAGTCTGCAGTTTTATAAACACTTTATTTGTGTGGTCTCGTGAACCTTTGTTAGTCACAATTCTTATGGCTTTCTTCTGGAGTACAAACAACTTATCTGTATAACTGTTGCATGCATTACCCCACACTTAGTACATGCAAGGACAAAGAAAGGTGTTCACCTCTTCTATTTTCCTTTTTATTTATTGACATAATGTGCATTATGTGTTCATATACAGTATCATTCAACATTATTTTTGCAGTTGATAGTTAAAGGGAAGCATTGCTCCCACATTTAAGTTTAAGCTCACAACACATATTTCCAGTGAGGTGGCATTCCCTCATCAGTGAAAGTGAGACCGCACCTTTCATGTAATTATAGCTCCAGTCAGGTCTACATGTTTGTACTTCACGTACCTTAAATTCACAGTACAGCTAACAATTCCCATCCCCATGTCAGTCTAACCGTAATGCTCTCTGACTATATGCACAGCCCTACCCTGATCTTGCATTGGCCTCCTATCCTCCACCCAGCATTCATGGCTTTCCAATGTCATTAAAATCGCAAAGGCTTTCTCTGAGCTCTGCTACACCTGCAGACCCGAGAATCTTTCTCACAGAAGCTGGCAGAAACAAAAAGCCAGTAATATTTACTGTAATATTCTAGAGAATCTGAAATATTCCATCAGGACAACAAGGAGTGCCCAAGCTTTCTATTTAATATGCTCATCAGATCCACCCTGTAATGCCCTGAAGCTACCAATAGTATTTCTCAAGCATTCCATAAAGTGAAGGGAAAAGAAATCATAGGTGCATCTCTTGAGTTTTGGAAAGCTCAAGGTAAAATCTGCCTTAAGATTTGCTCAAAGGCCTGTGGATTCAAAACATGATGGTCTGACATGAGGACTGAAATGAGAGAATAAATGGAGGTGTGGCGTGATTTGGAGGAGTGAATGAGTCAGAGTGAGTCAGAGTCACAGGCTCTATGTGCTAAAGTTAGTCTTGTAGTGCATGGTGTTTCCCCAACTGTCTATGGGCTGTTTTCCATAACAGAAATATAGTGCTCACAATTATGCATAAAACAGATTTTTGTCTACAGGGTCGAAACTATGGTAACGCTTTAATTATATGTTTCACTTTAGACAATCTACTAACTAATAATAGCTACACTTTGCAACTATAAGTTTGTGACACAATTTGTCCAACAATGTCTAACATTACATGCATCACAGGAGAATTTTGCTAGGCTATTGTTGCCATTCTGAACTAACAACAAATGTAATTTCCACTTTTATGTTTTTATTTTTTTATCATAATCTTTCATGGAAAATAGCTAATATGGCGAGGGAAATGACTTTAAACATGCAAAAGTTTAAATACTGTATAAACCTTTTATTAAAATGACTCCTTTGTTTTGTTGAGGCTAACAATTGTTAAATCGCTCCCAGAATGTCAGACTAAGAACATACACTTCCTCAAGTCTCACCCTGAATACTGGTGTTCCACCATTGTAAAATTTTGCATATGATATAACAATCATTGGCTTGATCACGAACAATGATAAATATGCATACAAGGACGAACTACAAAATCTGACAGCATGGTATACCAACAATAATCTCATTCTTAAAGGTATAGCGGAGGATTTTCTTTTTCCGGGTGGGTAGTCTATACTATTGGTCCACCTAAGTGTCAATCATTCTGGTGATATGTTTACGTAAGGCCGTCGTAGGCTACGTGCTCATCCCTATGTAGTTTTCACTTTCAGGTGTATTATGTCGGAGTTACGGTTTCAGCCATTCCTTTGAAAATGGCTGAGGGTCGAAAGAGAAAAAATGTTTACTAAGTGTATGATAAGAAGAGAAAGGCCGCAGAATATAGAAACAAGACCAGAGAGATTTTGGGTGAATACCACACGCTGGCGTGCGCTAAAAGCACAGGTTGGGCTTCTCATTGATGCCGCAGTCGCGAAGATTCTACTACACAGGTAAAGTTTGTCACGCTATTTGGAGAAATCCATTTAAAATCACTAGTAAAAGTTAATGCAAGCTACAATGCTAGCCCTGGCACGAGTCATGGACCGCATAGACACGGTAAACATCTCAATTTGTCTAAAGTAGCCTTTTGTCCAAAATGGTAAATGGTATCACGCTGAAATATTCTAAAATCTTGTGTGTTTATTATTACACAAATGCAACAAGCTACTTCTCCATATGCAACTATGTATAAAAATAACGTATTAACAATGAGAGATATTAGGTTAAGGACCAACGTAATAGCACTGCTTATATGTTGCTATGTAACGTAATTGCGATTTGCAAAATAGTTTCCTCAGAACGTATTTCGTGTGATACAAGGTTGCACATATCATGTCTTGAGTCCTCGGTCACTCAATCGATCAGTATAATAAGTAAATAAAACACGGAAGGGCATTTGACATGTTGTCTTTTTTATGAATGTTTTTTAGTTAGTTTAGAATTTGGAACATAATTGTGCAAGGCGTATAGACGTTCCCTAGCTCTCGGGAGTAAGAGTGTTGTGTTTGTGCATGTGCATTTTTTTTAAAAATTGGAGAGGGCGGGTCTTCTCTAAAATTCGGAAAGATCCTTCGCTATACCTTTAACATCAAGAAGACAAAGGAGATAGTGGTGGATTTTAAAGACAGGGACAATTGATCAAAGTCCTGCGTTCATAAATGGAGCGGCTTTGGAGAGAGTCACCTCTTTTAAATTCTCAGGGTTGAACACTACAGAGGACTACACACACCTCCACTGTCATTGGAAAGGCGCAGCAACATCTTTATTTTCATTTTATTTCTTTACATGATGATTAAAGAAAGCAAGATTGCCTCAGAAACATCTTGTGAACGTCTATCGATGTGCAGGGAAGAGTGTACTGACATATTGCATTACATCCTGCCTGGTATGTAATTGTACAAGAGAGGAACAGATGGCTTTGCAACGAGTTACCAAAGTGGCACAAAATATTATCGGCACACAGTTACCTTCAGTTGAGGACATTTATTTGTCCAGATGTCGGAGCCGAACCTCCAAAATTATTAGAGATCCAACTCACCCTGCACACTACCTCCATGATCTCCTCCCTAGGAGATTCTGGACAATTACTTTCGTTCCACAAGACTGAAAAGTGCCCTTTTTTTGTTAGAGCTCTACAACTACTGAACACTCCCTGACTGGTTTCCATTAAATTTGTAATTGCACTACACACTTTAAAGGAATAGTTCACCAAGAAATTTGAAATTCATTGTCATTAATTACTCACCCATGTCTTTCCAAACCCCCCACACCATAGACTCCAACATAATTGTCACTTTCAAGACCCAGAAAGGAAGACATCATTGAATAGTGACGGTTTAACCTTAATGTTCAGGTGAACTGGTTTTTTATCTAGATTTTAAAATGGTCCTATTGAATCCAGAGGTGATATAGTTACATGTTTTGCTGGAATAACAGTAAATTATGAAAAAGCTATAACTCTAAAGTATACCACAACATTAACCCATTGTAAGTACATGTTAATTAATACAAGTCAGTGCTTATTTGTGTAATTGCACTGTAACAACACCACCTTAAAATAAAGGTGGGAATAAACAAAGAAACGTTGTATCCCTTATTTCTTAATATTTGAATGTTGAAATACAGCTAGAGTATGCAGAACCACAAAACAAAACCACTACCCTGAAGAGATGAATGCGTAAGACCAGTTTTAGACTCTCTGTAACTTATCTTTATAACATCCTGTTACAGGAAGCTGTAACATGTGTCTCTTGAAGCTGGTAGGCACGGCAAGGAAAGGCAAGTTTTTATTTATAGCACATTTCCTACACAATGGTAATTCAAAGTGCTTTACATAGAAGAATTAATTATTTTATTAAAATAATTAATAAAATTATATATTAATTAAAATAATCAAAATAAATAAGTATAATTAACAGTTTAGAATAAAAAAAAATAAAGTACAGTAAAAAAAACAGTAGCACTGCAATGAAACAAACTCTTTACTCTAACCACAGACACAAACAAACGTTTCCATTGACTACAATAGAGGGTGTAAACAGAACGGTTGCAGCATAAATAGAAGTAAACCTACAGGTATAACTGCACTTTTATAGGTTGCACATTGTATAAATGAATGGCAGACTTTTGTATTTTGTAATCATATTTGGTTAGGTTACACTTTATTTTAAGGTGTCCGTGTTACAGTGTGATAATACATTTAAGTACTGAGAAATATTTATTAACAACATGTGCTTACTTTAGGGTTAAGTTTGGGATTAGGGTTTGGTTTAAGGTTATTTGCAATCATGCGATTTATAGTTACCTACATGTATATGTAACAATGAGTAATAATTATTAACAACATGTGCTTACTTTAGGGTTATGTTTGGGATTAGGGTTTGGTTTAAGGTTAGTTGCAATCATGTGATTTATAGTTACCTACATATATGTAGCAAGGACACTGTCAAATAAAGGGTTTAAACCTCTGGTTACACTTAAAGGTGAACTCTGGAGCAAAATGAACCTTTGGTCTAACATGAAAACAAATCTCAGAGAATGGTTGACTAGGTACCAATGTGTTATTAGACTAAGGTTCCTTTTGCGCCAGAGTTCTCCTTTAAATGTACTGTTAATTTGCTAGTCATTAAGACAACAGAGAATTCAAAATGAAGGCTTCAGATGCCAAAACCTCTAAGTCCGTCTGACATTTTTTGTTTTAAATTAGCATTTTTTTAATCATTTTTTAATCAATACAAAATGTATTAAATATGTTCAATGTCATCAGAATAAAAATGAGCTGAAACAGAACAATGAGCTGAAAACTAAAATAAATAAATAAAAAAAGATAGAGAGGAAGTGTCACAGCGTGTGTGGATTGAAGAAGGCAGAAGCTCACAATTGCAACAATTTACTCCAAATAATAACAGGCAGGTACAAAAAGCAGGGTTCAGGCAGGCCGATCACACAACTAAACAAGACTAACAATTGACACAGAATGACTGAACAGAACAAACTAAATACAGACACTAATGAACCAAAACCAAGTGATACAGAAGAAGGTGATTAACAAGACACAGGTGATGAAGGTAAACTGATGATGGTCGACATGGAAACCGATGAGTGGCGGGAAAACAGAACAGGACTAAACCAAAAAACTAGAAAACGGGGGAAACAAAGAGTCAAACTGTTACAAGAAGAACATGAAGGAAAGATATTAATCGATACGTCAGTTACACTGTACAACTGTTTAAATTTTCATAAAGAAAACGCATATTTATAAACGCATTAAATATAACGCATATTTTAAAAATAAAATAAAAAATAATTGCAACTGTTATGTTAACAGCAGAACAGCTATTCAGTCGATGGACACTGTGATGCGTTTGTCATCATTGGAACATCCCAGGTGAAAATAATGAGCAAATTAAGTTGTCTTTCGTTGCTCTTTCATCAAGTGCGTTCAACATGGCTACTTAATGTCACACTAGTGCTATGCTCACTCCAAAGTCCCACTTTCAAGGGCTCTGCCATCTTGCCCTTCGAAGGGAGAAGGAGGAGGGGGAAGCTCACCAGCAATAAGCACATCCCAGCCAGGTCCGTCACTTATTTGGTTCCCCAGGAAACATTTTCTTTGTGGTTTTATTTGCAGATTTGGTTGTGTTTGTGAGTATTTGGAGCACATGTGTGTTGTGAAACTGATGAAGATGTTTTTTAAATTTGCAAGGGGGGTTTTATATTTGCATGTGTTTCTTTTTTATTTGCATGTGTTTTCTTCAGTTGCAGCGCATTGAGCTCTCTCGGCCACCGCATGTAACAATGAAGAACCTGATCCACGTCCATGTAGTAGCTGTTCTTTAATGTAGGTTATGTCCGTTTCTGTCAGAGTTACAGCAGTGTACAAAACATTGTTGTGTTTTCATGGTACTCACTGATCCTGTCATTATTGCCACTGTAACAATTTTGTTTACACGCATGCCATCATTCATCTTGAAATCATATGATACGATTTGTGTCTTCTGATTGGTTCTGTGGACTTAGAGACTGACGCTGGGATTTTTGATAGAGGCAAGCAAAACAATGAGGAGAACTAGGCCTTAAATAAAGAAGGAGTGGTATGAGGAAATGAAATAAACAGCAGGTAAATGTAATCAGTAACTTAGGGAACAAACTGGCTCACCAGAGCTGTGTTCGAAATCAGCCGTTATGCCCTCATTCCCTATTCCCTATTACTCCACTAAAATAGTTCACTGAAGGAGTGAATGAAAACGAGTGAGTGAATTCAGACACTTTTGAGTAGTTTGTGCTTGTTGTTTAGAGTTCTTACTAGGTCTAGCAGCTGCTAGAGTTCTTACTAAGAAAATATGATCATATAACACTGATTTTATCATCTCTACACTGGTTACTTATTAAGTTCCGTATCAAAACTACTACTGACCTATAAAGCCCTAAATGGTTTAGCTCCTATGTACTTAACAGACCTTCTTTCGCCCTACAATCCACCGCGTTCCTTAAGATCACTAAATTCAAGGCTTCTGGTCATTCCTAGGATATCGAAGTCCAGTAAAGGAGGGAGGGCGTTCTCGCATTTAGCTCCAAAACTCTGGAATAGCCTTCCAGATACGGTCCAAGGCTCTGACTCGCTGACACAGTTTAAAACTAGATTAAAGACGCTTCTCTTTAGTCAAGCATACACATAATGCTTACATTTTAGTCCTCTGTTATGCCATACGGAACCGTTTGCCACTGAAACTGCTTAACGCACCAGTGGGGCTCGACAGCCTTCTAGACAAACGGGTCGGCGCGTATGGTTGGGTTGCGGAGAGTTTGGGTTGCGGAGAGTTTGTGAGATAGGGGTTTTCTAACACCGACTCCCGTATAATGGAAATCATTATGAACATCAGCTATGCTAATTATTTCCCATCTGCCTTTCTGCTGTTATCTCGGGACGCTTGTCCCGAGAAAAATGGTGTTCGTCAGGTCCAGTTTTGTATCCAGCCTCTCACGGGGATCTCGGATGCCCCAACGCCTGTGATGAGAGGACCAACGCCTGTGAAGAGACGACTCAACGCCTGCGATATGTTATGTCGCCGTTTTATACATAAACAATATTTATAATTAATATTTAAATATAAACAATATGAATGTAAGCCGGAGGAGAACTGGCCCCCGACTGAGCCTGGGTTCTCCCAAGGTTTTTTCTCCATCCAATCTGATGGAGTTTTGGTTCCTTGCCACTGTCGCCTTGCTTTTGGCTTGCTCAGTTGGGATTATTTAGTGTTTAGCAATGTTGTTGATCTGTGTTGTACTACTTTCATGTTATCACTGTGAAGCTGCTTCAATACAATCTGTATTGTGAAAAGCGCTATATAAATAAATGTGACTTGACTTGACTTGTTTAATTTGAAACCATTTGAAATGTGGCAAACTGGCAGCTCCAGTAGTAATGAGATTTATCTTGAACTCTGTCATGGAATCTAGGATTAGAACAATTAGTTCCTTAATTAAACCATTTAATAATAAATTAAAAATGAATTTATACTTGTACAATATTGTGCTAATTACAACAGTATATGAACATGGTAACACTTTAAAATAATGGTCAGTAGTTAACAAGTATGCAGGAAGTAATAGGTAGTACTGCATTAACACCGAAGTTAATACTATTAACTAATATGGAAGCAATATTAACTAATCATTAAGTAATAGGTAATTTAGTACAAAGGTAGTTCCTTGGTAGGTATTTGATTGTTACTAAAGAAATATATCCTCATTGAGAACTACTTGTGAACTAAGAAATTATAACCAATTAATTACTAATCACAAAAGTAACATGTCTAAAAAGTGAACAATTGTGGGGGTTTTATACTCTTAAAATGGTCATAACATTTCAGAAGCATGTGCCTCAAATGGGTTCTTTGTGGAAACCAGTTTATTAAGTTTAAACATCCCCCCAAATACATTAGCTGTCACGGATGCGGGTTCAGGCAGAAGGACGAACAGGCAGAGTCCAGAAAAGCTCCAATACAAAAGGTTTATTCTCAAAAAACAGGAAACAGGCAGGCGAAACACAGGGTGACATTAACATCGACCGACAAAGACTGACTAAAACAGAAGGAACTAAATACACAGAAAAATCAAACATAATGAGGTGAAGACAGGTGAAACAGATGACGATGACGAGGAACAGGTGGCTGATGAGGGAGTGAACACGGGATAGGGTGACGAGAGGATCCTGGGAAGTGTAGTGCTGAAGACAAGACAGACTGGTGCAGACGGAGGACTGTGACAGAACTCCCCCCTCCCGGGAGGCGTGACCTCACGCCGCAGAACAGAGGAAGGAGGGGGGACGAACTGGGGCCTGAGAGGGGTGTGGCCATGGCGGAGCAGGCTGAGGGCGTGGCCAGGGCGGAGCAGGCTGAGGGCGAGACCAGGGCGGAGCAGGCTGAGGGCGAGACCAGGGCGGAGCAGATGGAGGGAGGACCCCTGGTGGAGCCGATGGAAGCGGGGCTGACAACACCAGGGGGCCGACAGACAGGGGCGGAGCAGATGGTAGAGGAGACCAGGGTGAAGCAGAGGGACAGACGACATCGGGTGCTGACGAGGGACCGAGGGACCATGGGGACACCGTAGGCTCAGGTGACAGAAGTGACGACAGGGGCACAGAGGGACACGGTGAGGCCAGAGGGAGTGAGGGCTGACGGGTGACTGGAGGGAGTGAGGAGTCCGACAGAACCGGGGGGGTGACCTGACGGTGCGGAGCAAAGGGAAGGAAGTCCAAAGGTAAAGGGAGGATGACGAGGGAACGAAGGGAGTCCGGAGGGTCGAGGGAGCCTGGTCGAGCTGGTGGACTGAGGGGCCATGGAGGAGCTGAGGGAGGTAGGAGCCACGGGGGAGCTGATGGGACAGAGGGCCGAGGAAGTGTCTCTGAGGAGGAGGTGTGAGGCGAAGACCGGGGATCCAAGGACCAGGCTGGTTTAGGGGAGCTGAAGGGCAGGAGAGCAGAGCAAGGACAGATGAGAGGAGGCGGGCGAGGGAGGCTGGGTGGGATCCTGGTCTCTGGCGCCGGCTGGACGGTCTCTGGCGCTGGCTGGACGGTCTCTGGCGCTGGCTGGACGGTCTCTGGCGCTGGCTGGACGGTCTCCGGCGCTGACTGGACGGTCTCTGGCGCTGGCTGGACGGTCTCTGGCGCTGGCTGGACGGTCTCCGGCGCTGGCTGGACGGTCTCCGGCGCTGGCTGGACGGTCTCTGGCGCTGGCTGGAGGTCTCTGGCGCTGGCTGGACGGTCTCTGGCGCAGGCTGGACGGTCTCTGGCGCAGGCTGGACGGTCTCTGGCGCAGGCTGGACGGTCTCTGGCGCAGGCTGGACGGTCTCTGGCGCTGGCTGGACGGTCTCTGGCGCTGGCTGGACGGTCTCTGGAGAGCTGGACGGAACCAGCAGTGAAGAGCATACAGTCTCTGGTGGCTGGACGGAACCAGCAGTGAAGAGCAAACAGTCTCTGGAGGGCTGGACGGAACCAGCAATGAAAAGCACACAGTCTCTGGAGGGCTGGACGGAACCAGCAGTGAAGAGCATTCAGTCTCTGGAGGGCTGGACGGAACCAGCAATGAAAAGCACACAGTCTCTGGAGGGCTGGACGGAACCAGCAGTGAAGAGCATACAGTCTCTGGAGGGCTGGACGGAACCAGCAATGAAAAGCACACAGTCTCTGGAGGGCTGGACGGAACCAGCTGTGAAGAGCATACAGTCTCTGGAGAGCTGGGCGGAACCAGCGGGGAAGAGCATTCAATCTCTGGAGAGCTGGACGGAACCAGCGGTGAAGAGCATTCAGTCTCTGGAGAGCTGGGCGGAACCAGCGGTGAAGAGCATTCAGTCTCTGGAGAGCTGGGCGGAACCAGCGGGGAAGAGCATTCAGTCTCTGGAGAGCTGGGCGGAACCAGCGGGGAAGAGCATTCAATCTCTGGAGAGCTGGACGGAACCAGCGGTGAAGAGCACTCGAGCGATGGAGTGGGGCTGGTGATGTCATACATGGTAAAGGGAGATCCACATGACACCAGCACCCACTCCACATAGGCCACAAAGTCCCCTCGAGGCCCGTCTCCGGGCAGGCGTGCCTGGGTTTCAGCGTTTAGGCCTGCCCGGAAGAACACACAGAGGCTTGTGTCATCATAGTGAACATGAGGTACCAAGTCCAAATACCTCTGTGTGTGGGCCTCGAGGGATTGATCCTCCTGCTCCAGGAGGAGAAGTTGTACAGCTGCTATATCCATTTTTGGAGGTCGGTCGATCTGTCACGGATGCGGGTTCAGGCAGAAGGATGAACAGGCAGAGTCCAGAAAAGCTCCAATACAAAAGGTTTATTCTCAAAAAACAGGAAACAGGCAGGCGAAACACAGGGTGACATTAACATCGACCGACAAAGACTGACTAAAACAGAAGGAACTAAATACACAGAAGAATCAAACATAATGAGGTGAAGACAGGTGAAACAGATGACGATGACGAGGAACAGGTGGCTGATGAGGGAGTGAACACGGGATAGGGTGACGAGAGGATCCTGGGAAGTGTAGTGCTGAAGACAAGACAGACTGGTGCAGACGGAGGTCTTTGGAGTCTGAGATATATGTGAGTGACATTCAATAGAGCTCATAATAGTCAACTAATCCAATCATGAGAGTGTCAGCATCACTTCCTAATTATTTAAGATTTATTTTTATAAACTGTCTTTATTAGGATTATTTTATGTTTAAGTTTTAAATAAACAGAGAACATGTGTCCATCCTGGCAAGAGTAGTGGTCACAATCTCAACCTAGCTAATGTATTTGGGGGGATGTATAAACTTAATAAACTGGTTTCCACAAAGAACCCATTTGAGGCACATGCTTCTGAAATGTTATGACCATGTTTAAGCGTATAAAACCCCCACAATTGTTCACATGTTAGACATGTTACTTTTGTGATTAGTAATTAATTGGTTATTATTTCTTAGTTCACAAGTAGTTCTCAATGAGGATATATTTCTTTAGTAACAATCAAATACCTACCAAGGAACTACCTTTGTACTAAATTACCTATTACTTAATGATTAGTTAATATTGCTTCCATATTAGTTAATAGTATTAACTTCGGTGTTAATGCAGTACTACCTATTACTTCCTGCATAGCTACTTGTTAACTACTGAAAATTATTTTAAAGTGTTACCGAACATAACACTGTAAACTATTACGTAATATTATAATCATATATTTTTTATTTAAACATATTTATTTTATTATTATTTTTATTTTTTGTACAAATATTATAATAGAAATACAAATCGTGCAGAATATAATTTCTGCGAAATCTGAGAAATTTCATGTGTCCTTAATGTTGCTGTACTTCTTCCCTGTGGTCTTGAACAATATGTTTTTCAAGGTTCATGACACAACACTAAATGTAGGCTTTTTTTCATGAGAAGCTCTCCTATTCGTATACAGTAAATAATCTACACGGATCTTAGTGAATGACACCCCGTTCTTTTTAATTCCATATTTAAATTAGATTTTAAATACCAGATTTTCAGTGTCTTCAAACTTTTGGACTTGTGGATCCCACTATATCGCAAAAAGAGATTTGTCTGTATCTGTCCTGTTTTTTAGCACGTGTCACATGGCAGTTTGGCAGAGGAATGCGTGCACCTGCATGGACCGGACCCTCTCCTGACTTAACACTGAGGGGGAGGGCTGCAAAATCCCTAAGCCCCTCACCGCAACCTCAGCATTTTCTGCTATTGTCTGCCCTTTAAACACACTCGCCCTTCATACAAGATCACGCACACACAGAAGTACATACCTATACACATGCTTGCACACATGTGTATGTATACACTAAGACATTGACACACACACACACCTCCTGAAGTGATCAGTAACACACTCCAGTTGTCAGAACTTACACAAACCCCTTTCACGCACATATTCACAAATACAAAAATTGTGCTCTGGTGCCCACATGCACAAAAGACAGGGATATAATGCTATTGTCTTCAGACCGGAGGAGTGTGAGCAGAGCGTGCCATCAGGAATGTGGATGAATCCGGCTTATATACGATTATCCAACAATTCCAAACAACGCCTGATTCATGCTATTTCAAAATAATCAAAAATCTGGTTAGATATACCAGTTTTAGATCATCATTATATCACAAACTGGCCAGTGAAGCGTCTAAATTTCCAATTTCATAAAAGCTTTCGAAAGGATTGGATGTGAATCCCTGAAGAAAACGTTTATTCTCTCTGCATCGCTACATTTGTTCCTGGGCCAATGGAAATTTACCCTAGCTCTCTATCTCCCCTCCCCTGTGAGATCCCCCACCCACTCACCCCACCCTCATGCTGGATTTGATAGGCCTACTATTGTCCATCTCATGTAAAAGAAAATGTAGCTGAAATAGAAGACAGCAATGATCCTCCTTATATCGATCCAAATAAATAACGGTCAACCTGTAGAGTTTTCAAGTGCTCCTAGTGTCCTAGTGATGTGGATCTCAGAGAGATTTACGAGCAACACGTGTGCGGAATGGCCTACAGATGCTCCAGCACTTTCATTTCCTGTTGCTGATTCTTGGATCTTACGGAACAGCCATACTAATGCCACCAGACTTCACGGCATAGCCGTGCTAATGCCACGTCTCACTCACATGACCGAAATTTGAACATGTGTGAACAGATAATACGCTGTAATCAGTTCTGGCTAGAAATGGAAAACTACTGTGACTGTGAAATTGTATTTTTATTGAGTTCACTAGTACAGGAAGCCTAATTGGTTATTTATGAGGTATTTTGTCAACAACAGAATAATGTATTCATAAAACATCTGTGTAGAATTTAACTATTATAATGTATTGTAATAGCAATAGCAACTTTATATAGCACAAATAAACAGCCCGTTCTCATCCTTTAACGTCATATAGAACGCTATATGCAAAAACGGCGCTATACTACGCACATGGCTCCCTTTATCGTTAATATAACACGCGAACCCAAGACGTTATAAATCCTTTAGCGTGAATATGACACGTACACCCTACCCCACACCTAAACTTAGCCCTCACAGCACGTGTTATATTAACGATAACGGGTGCCATGTGCGTAGTATAGCGCCGTTTTGTCACTAGCGTTCTATATGACGTTAAAGGATGAGAATGCGTTGAAATAAAACAACACAAGTTGATCAATGTGCTTTACAATGTAAAACAAGCATCACACAACCAACACTTAAAATTGTACAAATTCTGTACAATAGCGGCGTCTCTAATATGTTTAGGCAAACTGTTCCAAAGTTTAGACGCTGATACAGCAAAGGCGCAATCTTATTTTTTACTCAGATGTGTCATAGGAATGCAGTCTGTTTATGAATAAGCAAACTATCTAATTACATGTAAACAGTTATCAAAGGGGCTGGGAAAAGGCTGCACAAACTTATGACAGATCGTGTGGTTTGTATTGATGCTAATCTGAGAAACAAGTCTGTGATATATCTATTTACTTGTACTTCTATACTTCTACAATTCTATGTCTATTTTGAAGAAAACATGCAACAATGGCCTGATTGTGATCATATGAAGTCACATAACCAAAATGTCTTGGGTCTAAAATTTAGAGTTGTCTTGGGCATTTAAAACCACATCATATCAATTTCGGTTTCCTAACTGTAATTTACCAAGTCAAACAATAAACATGCTCATACTCTGGCCCCAAAAAGCAGTTAAGCCCTCAATTGTGTACTGTACATCAACGGCATTGCATTAGAAAATATCAAACAAAGTGCCATTTGCAAACAAACAAAATAGCCATTTTTGCAACATCCACCTATTTGGCCGAAAGTAATTTTAGTGGATGTATGAAGTAGGACACAGTTGCACAGGTTTTTCATGAATATGTAAGGTATCGCTCTTTACAACGTCTGACTCTGACAAATAACAGTAATTAATATGTTTAGCCTTTCAACTTTGATGTTGAAAGCCAAATGTAACTGTTTTAACAATGTTTTAACAGCTTTAAGTTTTATGGTTTTAAGTTTTAAGTTTTTAAGATAGTTACAGTAATTTTAAAGTTCATAAATTGCGGCGTTGATGGTGTTGCCATAGAAATGCTTAATTTCGAGTCTCAGGAGAACAGCTCAGAGTAGGTCATTGGTTATCATCTCATAATTGGCATAATTATGAACGCAGCATAAGCTTAGTTCAGAAGAAACTGTAAAAGATGGCTGCTGTTTGTTTGCAGCGCTCTGTGACTGTTTGTCTACTGCTGCATCCCATCTTCAAAGGCCACATTTGAAGGCCAATTGGTGGGAGTCGGACGAAGGCTGTCCCAATTCGAAGGCTCCTTCAAATGCAGCCTCCAAATGTGTCCTACAATGTTTCCCGTGCAATGAAGGATAAAACAGATGGACCCTTCATGGCCTTGCATATCAGAATTCATTGCATGCCAGTGATGACAGAATATTATTTCAATTATGGCGCAAGCATTGGGTTTCAGCATGCATAAATATCTAATGATATAAAAATGTAAGCCGTTCATGTTGACATATCTTACTAAGATGCAATTATAAATCGTTTAAACTCTTTATTTTAGAGAAATGTACCATGGTGAACATATTTAGACAGTTTGTAAACCATGTCCAGTACAATCTGCCACTCATCATCAACAACTGTCACAGGTACTAGGCAACTAGACTGTCCCATTTAACAATGCTCAGTCCGACCTTCGAAGGATGGTCCCTCTGAATTTGTGAAACAGGTTATAACTATGCAGAGTCTTATGGAACGAGCTGATGACATGTGATGTCTGCGTGAGCAGGGTGTGTGGAGGTATGGAAATACAGGTTGACAGGCAGTATAGGACATTCAAATGCAAAGGTGACCATTAGTTTGGTCCTGACTGAGACTTCCACAGAAGATATGCACTTTTTCAATATATTTTATATTAAGACTACTTCTATTAGTGATTGCTATCAGAATGTGAAGAGAAAAAGAACCAGTAAAACAAAAAGTGTTTATGAAAAACATTGCCTATACCTTTAATGAGTCTGATACCCTTTATGCCGATCCATTTGCATTAAGATTTCCATTGTTAGAAATCCAGTCATACTATTGAATGGTCGTGCAACACTCTTTCATTTTCCCCTGAGACGAGAGAAATACGCTATTTACCTTTTTTCACTTCCTCCTACAATGACGCAAAAATCGTCATTTTACGTCATTGTAGGAGGAAGTATTTAAATTAAATACAGCAAATTACACAACATTTCATGTACATGTCATGAAATTTACACATTACAAATTACACATTCATTTCATGTCAGTGTTGCATAGCAGATATATCTTAGTGTAAACTTCCACTGAAAATTCATTTACAAATATAGATAAAGTTTCCTGCATGGTTTTGAACCTGTATCAGCATGAATAGCGGTGTCTGGTGCTGCTAATAGTGTGGGGAGGTTTGGATGAGTGGGGTTCAATATTTTCTATTTTTTTGTTCTTTTTTGTTGGCCTTATTGTTTGCATGTCCTCTTCCAAATGTTTCATCTCACTCTTAAAACCACAAGACAAATTGAAATTTTTTCCCTCCATTTTTTTAGCAATAGATCTCACTCTTGATCTTCATCAATTACAAACAAATACTTATGCATTATTATGACAATGATGACCATAAAACATTTAAGGAGCCCAGCACATGCACACAAAAAAAGATTAAACCCATTATTATAATTTTTACTAATGATTTACCAATACTGTTATTGGTTCAAATGCATAGCAGTAAGACAGAAAAGATCAGAACTAATTTTTTTAAAGAAATTTCAAAACATTACTAAAATATTAACAAAATTATTCAGAATTCGTAAAAATGTTAGTCTGAGACAATAGATTGCAAATCTGAAATAACGTGAAATGAAGTTTTTTTTTTCTGGTAGTATATAAGAATTAAAGTAATTCTTAAAGATGGGAATGATAAACCTCATTGAAACTCTTTTGGACAAGGCAAGACTGAACATTGCCGCCCTGCTGGCCAGTATATAAATGTCTGCATGCTTATCGAGATTTTTCTTTTTAATATCAGACTATATCCTTTCATCACCATTATAATTACAAAAAAAAAAAAAATAATAATAATAATAATAAAATGGGTTACCTGAGAATGACCCAAAGTTTCCAGTATATTAATATTTCATTCTCAAAGCACTGACATGAGAGGGTTTAGAGAGTTTGTTTGTATAAAGCACCTGAGATTTTAGTAAGAATATATGATGATATTCACTCACAGGCCATCCAGAGTTCTGTAGACTGTTGATGCTTATCAGCCAACAGATAAGTTGATATTCTGAGATTCATAATGACCTTCCAGGGGGAAGAAACCTGAAATAGGCACAATGCAATTTATGTAATACTAAAGATTCAATGTGTGTTCCCCATAAGATTATAATAGATTCACCAGGCCATGATCTCACTGCCCTGCACATGTACAACTTAGACCCTATCCGAGTAAGTATTTGAACAATTAAAAACTACATAAATAAATATAACTTACAACTGTTGAGCCTTGAGAACATACCTTGAATTCATTTTATTTACATATTTATTTTTCATATTTGATTTAAAACTCACTTTCTGGATGCAGATATTGAACACCCTCTGAGTCTTGTCAGCTGCAGCCTCCAGCTCTTGTCATAAGACTGTCTTTCACAGGGCTTTAATGATGTCTCTAGAAGAAAATGTTTTGTAGCGACATCGATACTTACTCTTTCCGGCTATATACTGTAGGGGGCGCTACTGCGCATCTTCTGAAAGAGTACAGAATTTCCCGATCAAAATACAGGCAAAAGAAGCAGAAACAAGTGATAAAAGTAGGCTATTTATTTTGCATGTTGTATTCTTTTTTCTTTTTTTTTCTTAAACGCGGTTTTCAGATTTTTGTTCAAAGTGTTGCTTTTTTTAAAAAGAATGGCTAGAATAAAACTTTTTTTAAGCAGAGGGTTATTTGTTTCTTTTGATATATTGCATGTTCAGATATTCATTCAACAAAATATTCTAGGGACCGTTACATTTTTGTGAAAAACGATTAAAAATGTTGGCGGCGGCAGACAATTTTGAATTATTTTAAATGGTGGGAAGAGTTAGGCTAATACACTACAAGAACATATTTTCTTGCTCCCGATGAGGCAAGTAGAAAAATGCTGTTGGTAAAAAAAAAAAAAAAATTGTATTATTATTCTTTTTCATTTATTCAATTTTATTATGTAGGCCTAGGAAATGTTTAGGGTTATGTTTTTGTTTTTTGTTTGTTTGTTTTTTTTAGTAATTTGAGATTTATTTGTGATGGGCATTAAACTATTGCCCGGTTTCACAGACAAGTCTAGACTAAAGTGCATGTTTGAGCTGTTTTAACTGAAAGCAACTTGCACTGACATATCTTAAAATATGTCAGTGCCTGTTTTGTCTAGAGATGAACTAGACCTAATCCTGGTTTAATCTTTGTATCTATCATGCAAAAGCAGCAGTTTTCAGATACCAACACTATTGTAGAAATGCACTTTTCAAAGTCAACCAAGATTAATTCAGTCCACCAACAAAAGTTTTCTTCTGATCTCAACATGTCAACCCCTATCAGGTTACTAAGCCACTGATGACTGAAGCAATTACTGCAACCATTACAGGTGAGTGTACTAGATTTTAAACATATTTTACCAAAAATAAAGTATTTATGTGTAAAACATGTTTTTAAAGAGGGGGAAGTACCATTAACCTTTCAACGCAAGGCAAAGTGAGGACAGGACAGTGGTGATAAATCTCTCTAGCAAGAGTGGAATGAGGCCATAAAGTATGAGAGAACTTCAGTCAAGCGGAGGATCTGAAAAGTAGATTTAGACTTTAGACTCCCGAAAGCAACATGAAAAAGTGATCTTTAGGATATGGGGAGGAAATCCACACCTGAAATGGATATAATGTTTCTGTTTTCTTTTCATAAAGTACAACCTGGAGGACATAAATATTTTAATGAACAAAATCATGAACACACACAGCCTAAAGTTAACCTGCATTACTGAATGCTAATAATGAAACAGTATGTGTAACATTGCACATCATGTGAAAGTTCACAGGAATAAACCAATTTTTTTTAAAAAGGCAAAAACAGCCATGAATATAGGTGACCAAGGCATTCATTTCAAGAAATGGCCGGTGGACACATTTTGCCACTTGCCTTATGTAAAGAGACATTATTTGCAATCTGTTGCTCTATCTTACAAAACAAATCCTTAACAAATCCAAGACTTAAACTAAAACAAAAAGCACTTTCTTGAATCCATCATACAGTTAATAAACACATACAATGTGTCAAATGTGACAGGGTGTGAAATTTATTTGACAAGTCAACATGGCATTCTGTGGATGTCCGATAAATTATGGTTACGGCTGCATTTCAGTGAAAACAGGATATAAAAACAGGATATCGTGACATCAGAGTTCTTGACAACCAAAATGAGAGAACTGTGTCTATCTTTGGAGGGTAAACATGCCATTTAAATAATTGTGGCATGCTTTAATTATCCAACAGAGATATTAAAACAGCATCTGGTTGCACAGGAATGTGTGAAAAAATGATTTTATAATGTCATTTGGAACTATTTCAGATGAACAGCGGTGTTGTCAAGTCTTCACGATGAGATGAACTGAAGATGGACAGTTGATGTCTCACCTCAGCCCTGCTGCAAGTTTTTGCATGGCTGCTTCCCGCTCTTCTGATTTCTGCTGCGAGCGACGCAATTTGTTGCGCAGTTCCTCCAGGTGGTCCAGCGTGCCCACCAGCTCACCTCGAACCGTCTTCATCTGACTCTCCAGCAGCTGTGTGCGGTGGAGGGAGTTGCGGCGGTCTCGCTTGCTGCGCTGGACCTTCTGCTCCAGATCTGACACTAAGACCAGAGCAAAAACACAAGAGTCAGACTCAATACACATTCGTTTTTCAAAATGGAAATCACGAATATAGCCTTCATAAAACGTAGCTACCAAGCTAATAAAAACTTTATCCCACAGTTTAAAATTCAAAATGTCCAGTTTATTAAAGACACCATGGAGAATTTTTTTATGGAATATCGTCCCCTCCGTTTTGCAGCGACATCTCTTCTTTTTTCTGATGTTGTGTTTACTGGCATGAGGGCGGGATTCCTCGCAAGAAATTGACCAATAGCAAACCACAACAATCCAATGATCCAATCAAATCCTTTTCACTCGGATTTATGTCACAATAGGGAAGAAAAGACTATTGCAATTTCTGTTTCATGATGACTTAAAAAAAAATAAAAATAATTCTTGGTTATAATAATTGGTTATACGAACATTAATGAAACATTCCATATGATCATTTTGCAAACATTATGGGAAAGTTACTTTTACATACTCTCAAAGCATCCTGAAACAAGTAATGTGATTTTAAAAACGTTAAACGAACATCCAGCTAAAATGTTTCAGGAAAAAATTTTCATGGAAAATGTACGAATAATGTTTGAACAAATATTTTATTGGACCAATGTTTGTTCATAACTTTGTGAGAATTTTAGCCAAAGTTCTGAGAATGTTCTCTGTTAGCTGGGAGAGTGCAATGCAGAGTAAAAAATGTTTTTTATAACATACATCTTGTTTTATACTAGTAAAAATATGGAAACATACCTAAAACAAAATGTACATAAGAAGTAAAATAAATATTTATATATAATACATAAGACTTTAGAACTGTTGAGTTTAATAGAATATGTTTTGAATTCATTTGATTTTCTTATTTCTTATTTGAAGAAAATGTGTTTAGAAGTTTTGTTTAAAAAGAGTAAAACAAAAATGTAAATTGGATAATACCAATAAATGCAAAATATATTTTCCAAAAACGGATTATTTTACAACATTGACCTTTTTCAAGAATGTTTATATACAGTTTATATATATGGCATTCATTGAAATTCAAGAAAATGTTGTTTTAACGATGTCTGCATATTTATACTGTAAAACAAAATACATTATTTTGACTTAAGATATTATCATGAACACATACCCATAGTGTCACCACATGCTTTGCTTTCTGAATCTGTCTCTGTCTTCTTCTCCAGAAGGCCTTTGGTTTCTTGCAGCATCTTCTCCATATGAGCCAACTGAGCGGCGTTGGATCCGCTGGCCCTGCGGATGAGCAACCGCTCTCTCTCTTTCTCACTCAACTCTTTCTTACACTTACTCATCCTCTCCACAATGCTAGAAAGAGGATTTAACCGAAATTGTGACCTATCCAATATTAAACCTGACTTTCCAAAACAAAGCTATGCTTATTAACCAATCACAACCTTGTCATTCTGTTTTCTTTGAGAGTTTCCCATTGCTTGCTCATTTCCCCCGTCTTTTAGTTCATCTAAAACTTTCTATATCATGCGCGGCAGTTCTGTAACTTTAAGTATCCTTTTTGATGGGAAGGAGAAGATGGTGTTCTTTTATACTTGTCATGGAGAGCAAATTTAGCCAGCAGGCAAACAAGCAACGAGTGAACAGAGAGTTGTGGCAGTCATGAGACCAGCCTGATTCACAGCCTTCAGCAACACAGCCTTTTACACTTCACCACACACTGATGGCGTACAAGGCATTCTGGTTAACTCAACATTAAAAACACATTTGGTCAATAAATGCATGTTACATGTCGACAACCAGGACGCAAATGATTGACATGTGATGAGACGAGAGACTCACTTGCGCAGCACTTCTCCACAACTCTCGAAGACAATTCTTTACCGTTTATTGATCACAAACACTATGTGCAGAACCTGATTTCACCATGTGCACATGCTTCTGGAACAACATTCCAAACAACCAATCAGGTTTGAGGGATAAGTTTACAGTTCATGTCAAGTTTAGGCTAACAACTGCAGGGTTATGTGCTTCTACACCTATCATTTCCCTCTGATTTTATGGATAGGGTAAGGTTTGGGGGTAGGGATATGGTTCGGATTAAATTTTCGGGCAGGAATGTTGTTCCAGGATCAACAAACATGCTGACCCAGGAACATATCTAATGAACGAACAGAAGAGAAACCAGGCCTTTTGTCTGTTCTCAAGAAAGCACATTAGAAAGATCATCATAATGTAATGATTTTAAAAATGTTTAAATATATAGTGCAGTTTATCTCTCACATATCTCATCTGAACAGATCTGAAAACACTCAAGGACTTTAAGACTCTCTCGTCTACCCGAGGGCACCGCAGCAGCTTTTCATGTCAATATGAACAACAAATAAATGTTCTTAACCATAGGCTATTTATCAAAGAAGCCCTGGCTCTGTAGGGCTTCCTTTTATATTCGATCTCTTATTGAGGACAGTGCAGTCACTAGTAATGAAACAGTCTTGTGATGAATCACGAACACTGTTGATAGCATGGTCAGCAGGAGACAAAGGATGGGTGCCTCCCATGCTGGGACAAGAACTGCAGTCTCTGGGACAGCACAAGTACTTTAGAGGCTTAATTATGTAAGTAATGACTAAATAATAAAGTTTAATAAGTGACTAAAGGATTTATGGAGCTCTGCCATACTTTTGTTGATGTGAATGTAAAAGTTGTGTTTACATACTGGTGTCAAGGAGACAGGGTTGTGATTGTTAACTAAAACTAAAACAATTTTCGGTAATCGAAATAAAACTGAAATGAAATAAAATGAAAACATTAGTTGAAAAGCTTGACACTAAAATATTAAATAAATGAAGAACTAACATGACTGAAACTAAAACTGAAATAAATAGTTAAAGCTATAGTGAAACATTAATGACAGAAACATACTAAAACTAACACTTATATTTAAATAAATCATATGAAAGCTAACTAAAATATACTAATAATACTAAAAAAAAGCAAGTGAACACGTGACATTTTTGTTTTGAAATTCCAACAAAATGTGAAAAATAGCCTACTGAGGTTTACCAGTGACCTCACTCATTTAAAAACAATATTTTCATCCAAAAATATGCTTATTTACAAATAAATGAATGAAAGAATAAGTAATTGTATTAAACATTTGAAATACTTAATACTTTTATTAAACACACACACACACACACACACACACACACACACACACACACACACACACACACACACACACACACACACACACACACATATAAAATAGTCAAATCATTTCCGGCCTGCCAGTGTTATTCTGGCTTCCTGATATGAACTGTGTTTGTGAGCTTGTGACTTCTGTGACTCAAACACACACACGGACACAGATTTACCTTTACAGTCATAACCATTCAGATTAATGTCCTTATGGGTGATGATATTGTTATTGTTCTCCATAAACTAAACCAAGGAAATGTTGAGAGGGTGAACCAACAAATGTTTGTATTCATTTGGTAACACCCTATGAACCCATTGACTTTTCAGCAGAACACTGGGAGTATTATGCCATCACAAATGAGATCTATGATTAAAAGAATAGGCAAATTTAGACTCAGGGCCTCAGGCTTGTGCTTTCCTGTAAAATGCTGCCTCTGATAACATTGTTATATCAAGCTAAAAGTGGCCGCACATACAAGGCAAAACATTTTAAGATGTTGTAAACACAGAAAAAAAAAATGTTCAAGGCAAATATATCACCTTGGAGTTTAACATTTACACTGACCAATCAAATCTCTGAAAGTCTCTCCATTGCGCCTATAACACACCTCGTCATTTCTTATCCTTGTCGACGTCGCAGCTTAAATGTGATTCTTTGAAAGAACTTGACTGCTTCATAGGCTGGTTTATTATTTTGCCATTTTCTGAACTTTCTGAATGAAAGTGACTATTTCACTCACAGGAAATGAGGGATAAATAAGGACGTCCACTTTATTCTTCTCGAGCTCTAGACTGCAGCTGCTCCAAGCCTGACCTTCACTACATCTTCATTCCACCTCAATTCGTCCTGACAGCGAAACAGTGGACTTCAGAAACTTCACATGCAATTAAAAAGACAAATGGGTTTAGCCGGACGGCAGCGGGTGTCGCAGTCTTAAAGAGGATTACTGTTTTACAAGAGAACAGATGAGATGGAGATTATGTAACTTGCACCATCAGCCTCCTCAGTTGCTCATGATTGCGGCTGCTAAAGGGGCTCTGTCTCATTGTCATATTATCGAGGTGTCATTACATTCAATTACAAATCTTCTTTCAGGGGAAAATCCTGGATAAAAAAGGTTGATCAGCGACACTTTTTAATGTACAATAAGAACATCCAGTTTTCACACTGAATCCACAGTGACTGAATGATTCAACCGAGAATAATCTCAGCTATTCTCACCAAAAGCATATTTTTTTAACATTCTGCATATTCTTCTGAAAAGGTGCCTTGCAAAATAACATGGGAAGGTCTCCATGGATCTCCTATAACATACCTTTATTTTGAGTAATTGCACTCGATTTTGGTTAAGTATCTTTTTTTATTACCATATAGTCAGAGCATTTTTCTCAAACCATCTGTCGCAGACTGCCATTCTTGTGGTCTTCCTCTTTAACACCACTAGATGGAGACAAAGATAGATACGACCAAAAAGATATAAGGTCATTTTAATGTTACACTTTTTCTGAATTGCTAAAACACTAAACCCCATTCCCTAAACCAAATAAAGCAATTTCTAAAGCAATCTGTCGAATAAATCACTCTTTCTGTAAAACATTGAGTTCAGGTAAAAAACACTGTTTGCAAATCTCATGAACTCTTATTTCAAAACTCTAAACACATTCTCACTCACTAAAACACATTTTTCACTGAGATGCAATTATGTTTCAAAATGCTAAACACAGGCAGGCGAAAGTGAAACACAACTGCGACACGGTTGTCCTCATTTACACACAACGACTCAAAATTGTTTACACTTATTTCTAATGATCAAACCAACTGTAATACAAGTCAGATCATATTCCTAAAATGTACTTAAAATGTTGTCCTGAATGTTGATTACCAACAGTGGATGTAAACAATATAAGAGGGAGAGAAGGAAGAGATGAGGTAGTGTTGTCAAGGTTGGATCTGCTTTAAAGGGACACTCCCATTTGCATTAAGCTTTCCAATGTTAGAAACCCAGCTATTGAATGGACGTGCAACACTCTCTTATTTTCCCCTGAGACGAGAGAAATCAGCTATTTACCTTTTTCACTTCCTCCTACAATGACGCAAAAATCATCATTTTACGTCATGGTAGGAGGAGCTGTTGGGGGGGATTTCTGTACAGACAACAACAAGCACTAGATCCCACCCTTTCAAACCCACCATTGTACTTTTTGAAAAATGGACGAAGATGGATGCATTATGGAGGATTGTGATTACACATAGTGTCAGCCATTTTTTTGGAAGCTAAACTAGCAGGCTCTTGTCCTGTGGAGAACGCTGAGTAGTAACTTTAGGGGTTACCATCCTCTTATTCCCAGACATGTCCGGCCGTCGATGTCCGGGATTCAGCTTTTGCTTTCTGCAGTCGCCATGCATTGTTTACATGCACAGCTTTTGTTTCAATCTAACTGAATTCATTCTGATTGGTGAATCTGACAGTGTTTAGCCTACATGAATGTTTACATGAACTAAAAAAGTGATCAGTTGATGTGCGTTTTAACATTGCTAAGAAAATTCCCGCTCCTCCGTGAGAGATACGAGACTGGTACCTTACGACTCACAGGTGTCGCTCATCTGTAATCACGCCACCAGCGTTGCGTCGTTCTCGACACACCCCTCACTCGTCCTGCTCGCCACAGTAAACATGATGAATGGCGACTGTTGAACGCAAAAGCCGAATCCCGGACATTTTGGGCGATCTCGAAACACATTTTAGGGCAGACTCATCACGGAGACTCATTAGTAGCATTAGGCCGGATTCACATATAGCGCCTAAAACGCGTAGAAAACGCTGGGCGCACCGCATTCTCCATTTTCCAAAGCGCCAGGGCGGTTGCGCTTCAGTTGGTTCTTGTCACATGACCTAATTGTGTGCGTATGGTGCGCTTGCGGTATTCTGAAAAGTTGAGATGTTTTTATCTCGACGCGGCGCGGACGCGCATGGAAAAAATGAGCGCGTCGCACCGCGACCGCATCGCTTCCATTATGAGCGCTTCCATTATGCGCTCTGTAGGCGTGGCCTCCTAGGGCAGCGAAGCAAGTGCATTCTGGGAGTTGTTGTCTTTCATCCACATAAGCCAAAAATACATTTTCTGGCTTTTCTCAGTCTAGAAAGCACCAAATTCAAAAATAATTTCACATTTCTTCTACATAAATTACCCATTTTAAATACACATTCATCTTTCCAGAGGTGGAATGACCCTTTGAAGGGATACTCCACTTTTTTTTGGAAATAGGCTCATTTTACCACTCCCCCAGAGTTAAACAGTTGGCTTTTACCGTTTTCAAATCCATTCAGCCGATTTTCTGATATTTAGAAGTATATCAGTAACCAGACAGTTTCTGGTCTCATTGACTTCCATAGTATATATTTTTTCCTACTATGAAAGTCCATGAGACCAGAAACTGTCTGGTTACCGATATACTTCTAAATATCAGAAAATCGAATGACTGGATTTTGAAAACGGTAAAACTCAACTGTTTAACTCTGGGGGAGTGGTAAAATGAGCCTATTTCCAAAAAAGGTGGAGTATCCCTTTAAGGTTTTTCTCTTTGCCTGCAGCAGAGATGAGGAGAAACTCCTCCGGCCGGACTGACATGAAGACATGATACTGGTCTGTTGTAACAGAATCAACCTCTAGCACTGACCTTGATTCTGCAGTCGCACAACTCTTCTGGGAGTAATTTATTTACAGTAAAAACCTAATTTAAAGTTTTTCACTGTAACCTTTTTTGACTTTAGCTTGGATCACTGTATTTTCACAGAATGTAAGTGGTGAATATACAGACTTTTGATAGGCCTACTATTCAATATTCGGTACAAAACTATACTTGCAGTGGATACAGTAAACTCATTTTTCAATTAAAGTATACTAATGAAAACTTACAGTATAGTAAGGAGAATAAATTGTATACTATGTATTTCCACTGCAAGTATAGTACCAAATATTGAATAGTAGGCCTCGAAAGTCTATATATTCACCACTTGCATTCTGTGAAAATACAGTGATCCAACCCAGCTAACAAAGTTAGGTTCTGAGAACGTTTTTCTAACGTTCCATTTTGGTTGTGGGAACGTTAATTTAAAATGTTCTAAAAACGTGGAAATGTCCAGTTTGCTTAACGTTGCTGGAACAGTGTCTTAATGTTTGCAGAACGTTGCTGGAACGTTAGCATAATGTTGTTAGAACGTTATCCTAAGGTTAGCATAATGTTGCTGGAACGTTATGAGAACGTTTATCAAACACAAATAACGTGATAAAGACGTTCCGATAACGTTGTTCTAAGAACGTTTTTTATCAACGTAATGAGAACGTTCATCAAATACAAATAACGTGATAAAGACGTTCCAAGAACGTTGTTCTAAGAACGTTTTCTCTCAACGTTACAAGAACGTTAATAACGTTATTTTAATAACGTTTTGTCCTAACATTTACACAACTTTTAAAGAACGTTAGTGAATGTTCTGGGAACGTTCCCTGTTAGCTGGGAAGCTAAAGCCAAAAAGGTTACAGTAAAAAACTCTAAATGAAGTTTTTTTTGTAAATAAAATACAGAGAAAAACCTTAAAGCAGATCCAGCCTTGACAACACTACAGACTCCTGCTCTTTCTCCCCCTCATCTCTTCCTTCTCTCCCTCTTATTGTTTCCATCTATTATTGGTAAATTCAATTTGTAAATGCTTTCTGCAGATTTGTGTCAATTTACAGGAAGGATCTACCTGAAGCTTGTCCAGTTTTAGCAGTGTTTTTGCAAATATGCACATTTAAACAAAAGCATATTTACAAATTCGGTATAGACATTCCAGCAAGTCTCACTCTGATTATGTTGTGATTAATTAGCTGTGTAGTCGCACAATGTTTGACGTTTCGTTTATTATTATTTGTCACCTGACCCAGATTTTTAGCTGACATGGTCTGGTTCTTTCCAAATGAAGAAGAATTGCACACTTTCCCACACTCATTTCATTTCAGTGAACTCAAAGGTTAACAACCATGCAACTAGCCATTTGCTTGTAATTCTACAAAATAAAACCTTTTTTTTTGATTGTTTTGCAGTCTAATAACATATTATTTAACCAACACTATCTCACGACCAAGTCGTACAAATTCGACGCATGATTAAAAAGTGGCTAATTCGTACTAATTCGTACGATTTGTCTAAACCCTCGTGATGGTTAAGTTTAGGGGCGGGGTAAGGGGTAGCTTCGTACGAATTCATACGAATTGGCCAATTCGTAAAATATGTACGATTTAGCAAAATCGTATTAATTCGTACGAGTGAGGTCGTATGAATTGTTACGAATTAGCCACTTTTTAATCATTCGTCGAATTCGTAACAATAGAAATGTGTGCTGGTAATTTTAAGGATGACCTGCTCTGCTCATGTGCTTGCTTATTGTATTCTTCTCAAGACACTTTTACTTTTCCATCTGTCACAGTCAGCTAATATGAGCAATGGAGAACAGACTGATCTTTTTTTGTCATCAAAGTCCAGTGTCCTGATTTAGCCTTCTGTAAGAGATACAGAAATACACCGGCCTCAAAATGCCATTTTCATGTTCAAAGTGACAAGGTAAGGTTTTGAAGCATTGTTAAGGAGATCTCTGTAGCATTATTACAATTTCTTATGAAATGGAAATCTTCTAGCTTGGCTGTTTTAAGTCGTGCTTTTATTTAATGTCACAGAATAATGTAACTGCAGATTTATTACAGTAACTCTTTCCCATAACCTAAAGGTGGTACAATGCATTTTTGATTCAATACATTAGGTAAAAATAATAATAATAATAATAATAATAATAATAATAAAATGGGTTATAAATACATTAAACTATATAAACCCATAACACAAAATGTCATTGCTACTCTTTTAATGAGTGGTAGTTCAGATGTGTAATATTAATGGTTCTGTGTATATGGACTATATATGGACTATATGTTTAATCACAGCATTTACAGTAATCTTTCTGGATACCAGGCAATACAATGTGATTTTGTAACATGATAATGTAATTTAAAAAAATAAAAATAAAAAAAAAAACTAAACAAACAAATGTAACATCACTCACTTTATGAATGTTTTTACTCTACATTTGTGCAGTGTTATTTATATTTAACATATAAATAAAACACATGTTTTTAAATACAATTTTTTTTGTTTAGTTTTTTTTTTTTAGATACAAATATGTATAATAATATTTTATGTAAAAATTCACCAAAACCGAATCCACATTTGTCATTTTCATTCATGGAGATAACATGGACAACGTGCCCTGGTTTAATGGAATATTGCTGCCATCAACTGGAGAACAAACACTTTTAAAAATAAAATAACATCTTTTCATAAAGTTTTGTTATTTAGATTTCCGTTTAGAAATTCGAAAATAATTATTATAACAAAAAAAAAAAAATCTTTTTCAAAGTTTAGCTTTTTTTTTAAATCGATGACTTTATTGCAATTATGAGACATTATTAAAGTCAAACCCAGTATATATGTCTTTCATTTGTTCTTCATCGTTGATGTGTTGTGGTGTCACAAATTATGTAACAGAGAGCAACTTATGGCAGCCCATTTTTCATTTCTTATGAGTGATTTGTGGGTTTGGGGTGGCAGCTCAATATTTCTTTTTATGAAAAATTATGAAACAAAAGCCATTTTTTATGGTTTCCCATTTATGTCTATGGCTGATTTTTGGTGGAGCGATTTATGTGGGTTTATGAGCATGAGCATTCCCCACTGTGGATGTGCTATAGGGTTGCCTCTTCACTTCTGTGTATTTGTGTTGTGGCTGATTTAGTTTTTTTCATTTGACAAATATAAAAACAAGTATAGATTTCCCCGTTCATCCTATTCAATGTATATATATATACACTTATTAATATATTAATATAAATGAAAGTACATTAAATCCCCAATACTGCACAAATGTTTAGCAAAAATAAAGTGAGTGATAATAAATTTGTTTTAAAAAATTGCATTATTATGTTACAAAATCACATTTTATTGATCCCGAACATCCTGAGTGGGACTAACATCATTTTTTGTTTGTTGCAATGGTCATTTGGTGTCAAAAAAAGACCCAGAACAATGGATCTAATTTACTTTAAATGAATCGCATTATTATTAATAAAGAAAATTCACCATTTAAATGAATGTGTTTCTCTCCTCTAATAAAATGGATCAATCTATCTCTCCCCTTTCAAGGAAAAAAGCAACAACATTCAATCGACACGGCTTTTATTGTTTTAAAACAACAAATGTAAACCAGAACCACTTACTCACTTACTTACACTCGGTTCATAACATTTTAGAAGAGCCATCATTAAGAGACAAAAAGAGCAACAAGAAAATGCATTTTTTGGTATTCTACAAAGATTCAAGCAACACCCATCAAGTAAACAATATAACTTAGAAAATCGCCCACATGCAAAACAACTGCACTGAGGTCATTATTCCAGTCCTTCATTTAGTACCTGTACAATGAGTACAAAATGCAACTTCACTCAACTTAAGCTGCAACGGATCTGTCTTTCTCCCCGAAACAAAGAAGAAGCACAGAAAGGAGGAAAGGATGCCATAATCCAAAAAGTCCTATCAAAACAATGGCTGTATTCCAGTCCAAGATGCCATCAGTGATGCGTTTCCAGCTCCACGATAGTCCACTCGCCCTGTGGAGAGGCAGCGTCCTCGGGGGAGAAACTGGTCACAGTGATGCTGGTGGTGGAGTCCTCCAGTGGAGAAATAAGCTCGGCCCAGCGCTTAAATGTGTCCTTTTCGTGAAACAAGTAGTCCTGTTCATTCAAGCAGTCTCGAGACAAGGACAACGTCTGCTTTATCAGGTATTGTGCAAGGTTTAAATCCTCTGGGACGGAGTTTATGATGCCCAGATTGGACTCTTGATCAGACAGTAGCTGTCGAAGCAGACTCCAGTCTTTCTCTGCAAACTCTCCCACTTCATTGTCCACTTCCTCCTTAACTTGCTCTGTCTCTACTCCTTTACCATTCCAATGTGATTCCTCCTGTGGGGGATCATTGCTCTTGTCTGCATCCATTCTTTGTTCGAGGGCTTCTCCCAGGTCCATCTCGTAAATGGGGGACAGGGCTTTGGACGACCGCCGGTCATGTGTGCAGGTTTGATCCAATGTGTCACAACCATCAATGTCCCCTAAAAATAATTGACAATACTGCACAATGACCAAGTGTTTTATCCGTATGTGGGCTTTAAAAAAAAAAAAAAAAAAAAAAAACATTTTCTTGCAGACATGCGTTGTTTCTAGCTCCACAAGATGTACAGAATCACCCCTAGTGCAACTGTGTCCTCCATGATGCAGTTAACACAAGCTTGAAGTACGAATCCTATTAAAGACTACATAGATGAAAAAAATAGATTCTGTCTTAGGCAGTCATCACTTTTTAATTGTCATTAACCAAGATTTGATTCAATGATGCATGCATTACAATTAAGCAGATGTGCAAATCCAAAGTTTTCCATGGAGCAACTCTTGATTTTCCATGAAGTTTCCATGTTATCCATGGAACAACTTCTGAATTTAGGATAAGGATGGACAGCTGCCATAAAGGTGATGCACAGAGGAAAACCTACACTGAATGTGTCTCTTTTGTTCACAAGTGCTATAACAGTAAAGGCAGGTTTTTGCCATCTCCAGCATAACTTGTTTGTTCGCACACAAAATATATGACTTCTCTGGTTCTAATCAAACTGAGCATTTTCTCTTAGATATACACATTGAAACGTAAGCAAGCACGAGAGATTTTTAATTCGTTTTCTTATTTTTTAACCTTAAAGCTACACTGAAAATATGAGGAGCATGCTGGCAAAGAGTGCTTATTGCTTTACTTGGCAAACTCAAGATATGCTTTTTGTCAAGAAAAACTCGAGCAAAACCAACAGTGATTGGAATCATAATAGGCTACAAGTGTGAAAAAAGAGAGACACAAGGAGGACCTTTTTAGATTTCTTTTTTTAGAAAAACACAACATACAGAAAAACTACTAATTCTACAGAAATACACTGAATAAAATGAAATCTACAATGTAAAATCTAGAGCTGAAAAAATGGTTAACTACTACAGAACTACAAATGGCTTGATAGATTGTGAATGAGATATAAAAGAAAAAAATAACAAACAGGAGGATGGATACAAACATAGATGGGATTTGAACAAAATCAATAACAAAGTCTAGCATAAGCATGCAAGATTCCCTGGTTTGGATGACTAAACAGACAGAGTCTCAACATCAAAATTGAGTATCAAAAACATTGAGATCTAACACATTCAAAGCATCATGGCCTCTATAAGGTGTGGTCCTTTATGGGCAGTATTAAAATGAAGCTTAGCTCACTGTATGTTTGTGCATATATATATATATATTTATATATTTGAAGGCCAAGTCACATGGTGCTTGTCTTTTGCATAAAGATCTCTTATGGAAAAGTCAACGTATAAAGGACTTGGCCTATGAGGAAGAAGCTTACTATTCAGCATGGATAATAACAAACAAACAAAAATGATTGAGGACTTCAGTGCTTATATTTTAAGTGCAATGGTACAACTGAGACTGCCCAGCCACACCACATAACAGATGTTCAACACCACACGCATATCGTTATATTACTGTAAAAATTAAGCTTGTAAACTTGTTTGTTGAGTTCCTATAGCGCCACAGAGAAGGCATTTTAGTTGTGTTTATAGCTTTTTGAAGTATTAGATAGCAAACAATAGACATTTAAAGAAAAGAATTCAATGAAGGGGAAAAGGTAGGCAGTAGTACTCGAAAACTATCAGGATTTACCCCCACTGGATTTACCTCATTGAAAAAGAATTGACTGAAAATTTGAGTTGAATGTGTCAGGATGGAAAACTGAGTGGATGTTTCTGAGACTGCAGTCAGGGGGTGGGGGTGGGCTCTAACATTATACATTACCTGCTGGAGCGTGTGCAGGTGAGCTCACATTCAGCTGCGGCTCAGGTAAGTCTAGCCGCAAGTCAGCTTTCCTGCTGTCTATATGTTTGGTCTGGAGATTGCCAATCTGTTCTGCCAGCCGGAGGTCCAGGTGACTAGGACGCTCTTGTGCAGGAACGTCACTGGTGTCTTTATCTGATTGATTATATGCACAATCCTCCTGTGGAGATCCCCGGACCTCTGTCAGGAATACCACAGGTTTGGGCTCCCGTTCACTTTCTTGGTGGTTGGATATGACTGTGCTAGTGGATTGCTGGGAACAGTAGTCTGTCAGAGAATTGTGAGGTTCACTGTCAAAGACGTCACCTGTCGAAGTCTGGGCGCCTCCTTCTTCGCATCCAAGCTCCTCACACTCATCCACCGACAGCAAAACAGAGCGACGGAAGTTAGAAGCTGACTGGTACTCTGGTTGCTCATTCTCTTGGTCCGCAGGGTCTTCAAATGCGAGGTTGACAATACCTTGGAACTGTGGAGGTGGCTCGTTGAGTGGGGGAGCCATTCCTCTCGGTAGCACCTCAACTTCCGATCTTTCATCTTCAGTCTCTTCCTCCTCCTCTTCTTCTTCTTCTTCCTCAGTGGAGAAAAGTTGGTGGTCCTGTGCACTCTTCAAGTTTTTTAATGCAGAATCCATTTCACAAGGTTCCTCCTCCACTGGCACTTCATCTTTTCTAATCCATGATCGTGGTCTTTGACGCCCTACCTCTTCTTCACTTGTAGTCTCTGCCTCCCGTCCTCTGAGACGTACCTCCACACGTAGTCCAGCCCCACTCTCGTACATCTTGAGCTCCTCAGGTGTGCTGGTGTCACTGCTGCTGCGGCCCAGAAAGTCAGGGCAACGCATGGTCCCACACTTTGAATTGCCACGCTCATGAGAGCAACAGTCATCATCCTGTGAGCCTCCAGCATCATAATCCTCCGACCGTGGCTTGATGTCATCAGAAGAAGTAGTGGCACTGCCTGTCTCTGACTCTGGGCTAACCTGGGGATGAAGCCCATTCCACAAGTCATCTAGGGGTGTCTCAGTGCTCCCTAGACTGCAAGGTGTATCAGGAGGGAAATCCTTTGAGGAGTTCATGGAAGTGAGGCCCCGGTCTGATCCAGTGGTATTGGGTGGAACGACATGGGCTGTGGCCAGTTTACTCCCGCTCACCTCACTCTGTTCAGAAGTACATGAGTGCATGTCTGGAGTTAGAGTCTTCACCTCTGTGTTACATGATTTACTCACTGGATTACTGTTTTTCTCCATATCATGAACCTTTGTGGAAGTTGAATTTTCTGGAATACCCTTGGGAACCACTTCTGGCTGGTCTAGTGTAGCCGGACTGTCTAGGGAATGCTGCTCCATGGACAAAGGAACTTTGGAACTCTCTAGACAAGATGCAACTACTTCCTTGCTTCTTGTCTTACCTTCGGTAGAAGCTGGATTCTTCTGAGTAACCTTTTTTAAGTGTTTGGGGCTAGATATTGAATCTTTCACAGCAGTGCCTGTTTTTTTAGAGCCAGCAGGAGTTGAGTTTTTGGCTGCCCCAAAGGATTTAAGAGATGATTTTGTTGAAAGTGTCTCTGAGGCCTTCTGTTTAGGTCCTGTTTTGTTTGGGGCAGCAAGCGACTGCTTAGAGGAAGATGTGGAAGCTTTAATGCTTTGCCTTGACTCAGAGATGGCCTTTGTTGTCTTCTTAATAGTTGAAGGTTTGGATATATCTTTCTCTACCTCTTTTCTTGGGGAGGCAGGCTTTTTAGAGATTAGGGCTGAACCAGGTCTAGAAGAAGCTGTTTAAAAGAGTACACCATTAGATCACCATTACCAGTTTACCATTAGATCCATTCTGAAACCTTATTGTTTCTTACCCTGATTCTCTGAAAGGCTTGACACAGTGATCTTGCTCTTTGGATCTGAGCGGGACGCAGCAATTACAGGTACTGCACGGCTAGTTGTGGTAGGTTTAGTCTTGCTTGATTTATTAGTGAGGCTGTAGCAACACAATGAAGGACCAAAGATTTACTATCAAATGGAAGAAATAGACATAGTAAAAAAAATGGATCGCAGGTTGGTTGCATTCATAGAACAACTCACCTGCTAGTCTTTTCAGTGTCTGCCTTTTGGGCAGGTTTGGTCAGAGGAGATTTTGTTGTTGCCTTGGCTTGAAGTTTTGACCTGAGACCTAGAATGTAAAAGGATTATTCAATCTTTATAACAACGCAAAAATGTTTTTATAAATGACATTGCATAATGGCAACTTAAAAAAATCCCAAGCACATCATTTAAAATATTTGTGTGTATATTTTAATGCATAGCCTATTAATCTAATTAAACAGATCATTATCAATTACAATCCTGTTCTCAACCTGGTCAACTCAAGAAAATGTATTGTGTTTATTTCAAATGTATTAAGTTTTGAGATTTGTTGTACCTCATAGTACACTGGCATATCCTGCAGTATCCATGTGCTATCTAAACCCACATTCCTTAACTGTGGGCAAGGTAACAGGCATGTACAATTTTAGAACTGCTAATCAGCTTAATGACAAGCTAACTCTGGCATACCCTGCTAAAACCTACTCTGCTGAGCACAGACTCTCTGACTCACAGGGGAGTCAGTACCAGGCAAACACTAGCTAAAGAGTAAAGAAAAGGGGAGAGATACCCATGGATTTCAAGATTCAGAACTTAAGAACATTCCTTCTCTCTAACTTTTTAGATCTATTTTCTAACTCAGAAGTACACATAGTTTTACACATATACTTACAGTGACAGAAGAGTAAACAATAGAGGGTAATCTGAGAAACTAAGGATAGCTTCTTGACCTCCATGGACCTAAAGCTCTGTCTTGCTTATTTAATTAAAGTGCTGTTTTTAGGTCTGATTTTCTGTTTAGACAGTTTTACTAAATCTGACTTTGCTGGAAGCGAAGCCAAAAACATTTTAGCTGGAAGCCTCCCCTTTTACAGTATAAAAAGGGACTAGCTTGAGAAGAAGTAGAGAATCATCAAGGGATGTGTGTAGTGTAAAAGTAAATTCTAGGTAAATTCACCTGTTGGTGTACTGTGGCCATTGTTGCGAGGACTCCCAGCGCTGTTGTCTGGTGAGGTGCTGCCAGAGTTAGATGGAGTATTCTGAGCATTGCTGGCTGATTCCTGAGGCAGATCTTTCCCTGACATTGAGTTCTTCTGCAATTTTCCTCCTTTAGCATGGCCTGTTGAGAGATCAGACCCAGCAGAGGAAGACTTTGGCCTTGCTCCTGGGTTTGGCTTCCTGTCCAGCACCGTCTTCCCTGTAGGTGAACTACGGGCACCTGAAGTGGAGGAATTCTCCCGAGGAGAGCCACCACCAGTGCCATTTAATACTGGTTTAACAGTAGATGAAGGCTTGGTTTTAGCTGCGGTGTGAGTTGGCTTAATTTTATCATTCTTGCTTCCCAGTGAGGTGTTGTTACCAGATTTTGTTTTCCCAGAAGGAACCGTGTGAGCTGTTGGCCCTAGAGCATCAGACTTCATGGTGCCTGATGCTGCAGCTACAGATCTTGCAGGGGAAGCACGTGGACCCTGTGATACCTTAATGGGACGATGAGTAGGGCTATCACATGGAGATGAAGTGCCCAAGAGGCATTTTGTAGGTTTCTGTTGCAGTGAGAGATATGGAGAGAGAATGAAAGACCATGATGGCTTTGTACAATATTAATCAGATCAGAAACCCATTTGACAGTAATCTCAAACATATAGGAACAAAGCACTATACCACGACCTTTGGATTAAAGGTTAAAAAGCATACTCTTGCAAGTCATAACTTAAAACAGCTGCTTAGGTCATATACATTTTGTTTTGTAGCTCAATAATAAGACTAGGTAAGTCTAGCCACACATATCTAACACCCATTTAATGTCAGTTCAATCAGCTTTTTTATCAGTAAAAAGCTTTTCTATCAGTTTTCTATCACCTTACAAAATCAGAACTCACAGCGTATGCCAGTAAATCACATTATGCTGATACAGATATCTAGAAAGTAGGTTGGCTGAAATGGTAACACTTTACAATAAGGTTCATTAGTTAACATTAGTTAACTACATTAGTTAACATGTACAATATGTGAACAATACTTCTTCAGCATTTATTAATCTTAGTTAATATTAATTCCAACATTTACTAATACGTTATTAAAATCAAAGGTTCTATTAGTTAACATTAGTTAATGGACTGTGAACTAACATGAACGCACAATGAACAGCTGTATTTGTATTAACTAACATTAACAAAGATTAATAAACACTGTAACTAATGCATTGCTGATCGCTAGTTCATGTTAGTTAATGCATTTACTAATGTTAACTAATGAACCTTATTGTAAAGTGTTACCGCTGAAATAATACGAATTAATAGACAATACAACATTGAATTTACAGTAAAATAACATTGATTTGTATACATTTACTAAAGAAAACAAAATCTGTATATTGGTTGATGCAGACAATAAAATATTGGCTGATTAATCAAACTGTGACAATTTATCTGTCTTCTTTAGCCAAACATTTCTCACAGTTTCACCAAAATAAGTAACAGAATAAAAGATCACCTGAGAGCTGGTGAGCACAGGTTTTTTTCCAAGCCTTCTGCAGTCTCCTTTATCAAGAGCAGCTAAAAGAGGGTTGGCGGAGGGAGGAAGAAAATAAAAACTAATTTTAGATTACAGACAGCTTCAGTTTAATTAGAACATCCACTCCTGCATAATCAACATTTGCCAAACATTTCCTCAATCAGACACGCACATACACTGTACTTGCATACTTACAATCAGTCACAACCCCAATCAGTAAAATAGGCAGTGCAGCTCTGCAGAGAGCCACTGATTTCCTGCTCCATCATCTCAGATAGACAGCGTAGATCTAGCCTTTGATCATCTCACAGTTTATCCACAGCATCCTTCATATCATCATAAAAAACCTAAGATCTAGCCTTTCTTCCCAGCAAAACAACTGACCCCTGATTTCACTGCTGCCATACCAGAAAACAATACAAATCATGGATATCTCCTGTGAAGCTTGAGTGTTTGTGTTCGTTGTTGCACAGCGGATGCTTTGCACATGAGGCACAACATTTGCATATGTGGTGGCATCTTAAGCAAGCAGAATGTAAGCATGATCATGACACCTAAAGCATTGCATAATTTATGCGCAAGCATATATGTTACCACTTGAAGAATAGAACAACGCAAAATCCATTGCATCTAATTGTGGTCCCCATTCCCCAGCCCCCTCTGGAAATAATGTTTTGATGTGTTTGGAGTACAGGATCATATTAAAAAGATCCGTTCTGATGGCTGTGTTGATGGACTGACAGGAGCTGGAGGTTATCCAGCAGGGTTTCTCTCACCAGCACTGGCAACCCACTATCCATGCAAAGGAGGGCTCTTCATCACTGCACTGGACCATTAAAATAAATAAATAAAATAACACACCCCCTTCCTCCTCCTCACAAGCGCAGTCTGCCTTTAATATGTTCTTCTCTCTCCTCTGATTTATTCTACCCTTCTCTTCCCACATTATTTCCATTTAATTTCCATTCCTCTTCCCGTTGCTATTGTTAAAGTCTTACCTTTTCTCATTTGCCTCCTTACCTGCAAGTATTTTTTCCCGAAATCTGGGTTGTAGAGTGTCCCATCCTTGAGTGTGCCGCACTGCAAAGAAGGACTGAAACAGGAAGGTCCAGAGCCTCGTGCGCAGCAAACACAGCTCACGCCTGAATGGCTACCAGAGGGACAGAATGAGTGAGAGAGGGTGAGCGAGTCAGTCAGAGAAAGAGAGAGAGCGAAGGAGGGAGGGTGGATACAACAGCAGGAGAAGAGGAGCGAATCAGCAGCTGCTTCAAAGGGTGGTTGTCTTGGCAACGATTGCCGTTGCCTCCCTCTACTGTTAACAGGATCCTCTCCAGCTAAATGGATGATGTCACTAGCAGAGGCTTGTGTTCACGCCTTCTGCATCGAATGTTCATTAAAAAAAAAAAGAACCTCTGTATTTTTCAGATCCCGTCTCAGTCTTTCCATCCGCAATTCATTTCTCCCCCTGCCCCTCCCTGCTTCTCTGTATAATGGCCATAGAGCCAGATTAGACATGGCCACACCCATGACTCTTGGTCTTTCTCAGACTAATCCATTCTGTTATTTCCCCTGGGACGTGAATTAAATCACAAAGAGACAGGAAGAGACGGTGATGGCCAGAAAGAAATAAAGAAAAACATGAAATGACAGAACGAGACCATGAGCATGCATGAGAAGTGAGGTTGTTTACTATGAGCTTTTCTATTTGTGGAGTCGCTTTACAGTAATCCGACCCAGGCCTGGACATGGACACGTACATTACAGCAAGTTTAAATCCCAGGATCAAATGAAGCACTTTGTACATTAAACACACAGGAAGTGCTCAGCAGACCATTGCTGCAGGAAGCATATGGGATCTTTTTATCGAATATATTAATTACTACACCACTGCTTCAGTTAAAAGTATTCAAATAAACATGTACATTTTAATGCATGTATTTATTAGTGCATATACTCCCAACTTAAGAAAAAAAGTTGTCTTCTATTTATAATTTGTTAATAATGAATAAGTTGTCTTCAAAAATGAATAACTGAAACGGCTGTTCTTTTCAGTCAATGGCACAAACCCCTCTAACTTTTACAACAACTTAAATCCAAACCTCCAACCACAATTCTGGAATGTAACACGCAATGGACAGAAGTGCCACCATACTTTGAATATCCTGTTTCAATAGGAAATGAGATTCTAGAAATAAAAACATATGTACATACAGTACTATAATTCCAAAAGTAAACATCTTTGTACATGCAAATCAATGCAAGATTAATTTTAATTATGTATTCCTCTCATTTAATTTATAGATTGACCATAATACAACAGACAGTTCTGAAAATGCAACAATAGTATGTGATTGTCAGAGATCATGGAAAGATAGCTTAACAATTTACTTCAGCACTGACTGCATTCACAATACAGTCACTCAAGGCAGGGAACTACACTAACCTTTTCCACTTGTGGCACTTGCGCTACTAACTTTTTTAGTTACTGACGCAAAACATGATTTGGTCGCACAAATTATTTATAGTAAGCCGCTCTCTGGAGAGTAATGAATAATAATGAAACTGTACTGCATTAGGGGTGGAACGGTACAGAAGTCACGGTTGGGTTCATATAACTTGGTTCAGACATTCAGACGGTTCGGTACGATTTCGGGACAATGGAGTGAAAAGCAAAACAAAAATGCAGAAGGCATTTTTATAAATCTCTTAAGCCTCGTATTTTTAAGTTGTTTAAGTTTTATTAATAAAGGCATAGAACCAGTTTATTTGTAGTGCACTGACAATAGTTTTATATAATTAGTTTATTCATTAAATTAATAAAAAAGACAAAATGACCTTGATATATGTTTGGTAATTGTACTTGAATGAATGTAAAATTAATTTGCTATATTTCAGATCAATTTGTTTTCCTTCATTTTAATTAACACTTTATTCTCATCTGAATTATAAATAAATGATTTCCGTATAAAATAATTACCATTAAAACACATTTGATTTTCTTTTTTAATCATTGTAGAATCATGGACGCAGGACTGTTGGCAAACTGTAATGACAATAAAATGATAGCTATCTCTGGTTGTTGTTTCTGTTCCACAAAATTGTGTATGTCATGTTTGGGGTGTGGGATGAAGAGAGGGATATTTTTAGTAATTATTTAATAAAACATTATTTAATTCATCTTCAGTGTGTAGTATTGGCCAATCAGGTGTCTTGACGCGAATCACGCGATTACGATTCAGCCTACACAACACAAAAACTAGTCTAAAAACTGCTAGTGATCATATAACGTTAGTCGATGTCAATATCAGCGTTAGCAATATAATTAGTTAGCTCATGGCAGATAATCAGCGCAAATCTACCTTTGGTGTACCAAAATCATCGTAAGGTAGAGACACGGTGTCCTCTTTTTCCTGTCGCCATGCAGGCCCAGATGGAAGCCTATAGACCATTTCACAAGATGTAAACAACACTGGTCCAGAAGCACTTCCTGTTACAGTTTTTTAACACTACATAAAAGCTGGGATAAAATACAACCAACAGAACATTTAAAACTAAATCAAAAAGTTAAACAAACATCTTTAAGATGTTTTCTTTACATGTGAAATAAAGAAAACAGTTACAAACTGAAACAGGAAGTGCTTCTGGACCAGTGTTGTTTACATCTTGTGAAATGGTCTATATGATTGTGATTAAATATATGATTGTGATTAATATGCGCGAGGAGGGAGAGAGGGAGAGAGAGAGAGAGAGAGAAAGAGAGAGCAAGACAGCGCTTGTGTTGTGTCGTGTGAAGACATGAGATGGCCAGGTCGCGCTCTCTCTCTCTCTCTCTCAGCTCGTTTGCCCCCTGTCAAACGCAACAGTCATTCTACTCTACAACACTCGCCAATCAAAAAAGGCTTTGGCGGGACAAAAAGCGGACGATCCGACAGGTTTTAGAAGATTAAATACAACCTGAAAGAAAGTAAAAAAAACAGACCCGTCAAAATAGTCAGTGATACATTTGCGACCCATTAAAAATTAGGGTCGCAATGGGATTTCAAAAGGTCGCATATGCGACCATTTTGGTCGCAGTGTAGTTCCCTGCAAGGTGTGTGTGTGTTGCGTCCCGTTTTGTTTACCTCCACTTCCTCCTGATTGGCTTGGTCTTCTGTGATTATGTCTAACTCACTCGGGTCCCCACTCAGCCGATTGACAGCAGTAAAGAGGTCACAGCAGTTCTCCACAGTAACACCCTCCCGCACAGCTATACACACCTTCCTCAGTAGAGTGGGGTCACGTGTAAACTCCTCTCTCTGAAACAGTACACGTCTGACGGTCATAGCTGACAAGACATCTTATATCTTATGTCTAAACTTCATCGATTGGTCGTACCCTTCGGAGATCATGGAAGGCAGCGGTGTGTGTGACCTGGGCCAGGTGTGTGACAATCATCTGCAGACACTCCTCTTGCAGTTCACTGGCCAGACTCAGCACCTGCTTGGCCCATTTCACCTCCGGCAGGCTCCCGATCAGCTGCTCGCAGCCACACAGCACAGATACGACACTCTGCACCGTCTGAAAATCAGAAACACACATTCTCATTCATAGATGCATCTTCCATAGTTCTTCTAACATACTGTAGTGGCAGCACTGTTAGTGACTGCAAATTTCCAAGTGTAAACCAATATGCATCAGTGGTGGTTTCCACCAAGGCTGGAAGTCAGGAGAGGGAAAGCCCAATGTTACAACTACATTTGGCAGCCGCTGAAAGTCTAGGTCTGTGTGAGTGAGAAATTTAGGGGACTGCCAGACTAAGGATGAAGTTAATGAGCTGTTCGAGGCTTTGCCAAACACACACACACAACCTATAATTGCTCTTTAGTCAATGGCCATCCTCAAAACAGAGGCCACAGCTCATCTCATCAATGCCTTATTGTGCTATTAGATGCAGACAGCAGCAGAAAGACAGTAAACAAAAATTGTTGTTTCCCATGAGGAAAATGGCATACAGTATTAAAAAAGTATTGTCTTAATGCAAAAATGTAAATGTGAGAAATAGTTTTACAGTAAGATTATGGTGTCAGAAAATATTATTAGCTCAAAATATAAACAAAGTCAAAGAGAAGTCCCCAACAAATTTGAAAACATATTTTACACACCATGTTTTTGCTGACTGTATTAAGGCAATCCTTCTGTAGTTCTGGAGGGAGGAGGGCAAAATTCCTTTCTGACCAGCACTTCACGAAATGCTCAGCAACCCATCTGTGGATTGAAACGCACATCCATGAGTGTAGGCGGTTTTCATTCTTTCTTTAAAATGCAGTTTTGTATTATTGCCCCCACCTGTGGCTTTTCAAACCTGTAGTTTTTTTCTTTTGTGAAACAAGTAAAGAAGTTATTTATTCTATCAGACTCGAAAAAGTCACACACAAAACTACCATAGAAGTGTCCAGGTTATCAGTAAAAAAAAAAAAAAAAACAATGTTCCTCTCACAAAGCTTTAGTACAACTTTAGAAGACTTTGCATAAAGTGCACAAGTTGTAGCACTTTTATTGTGTCTTCTCCTTTTTGGAGTGTAACTATCAGCATCAATATGTGTCGGTATAAAAAAGAGCAGCCTAAATATCTGATAAATATTCATGCTAAAAATATGTGTGCAACAAAATAATTGTTATTTTTGGATTGAATATTCCAATGATTTAAGTTAGTAACATAAGGACAGTACTGGGTCTGAACTGAAAGCAACAGTGCTGCGTTGGTCTTATACCATCAGATCCTGATGCGTGATTCTTCACCCTCCTACTCGCAGCCGAGGCGGCGGCAAAACATCAGAGAAACAACACACACACACATACACACACACACAGTCTCTCTCTTTCTGTCTCTGAGGCACTGGAAAAATCCCGACCTACATTCACACGCCTCCATGAGCTGGTTTACAGCAGTGCACTGAGTTTAGAGCTAAAAGAATTAAATGACAGAGTTGGGTAATTAAGTAATGGCGATGGTACGAAATGATTAAAGGTCAAAGATTTCTTTGGAATCTTAGGACATCTAGTCATTCATTTTTACATCTACCTGTGTTACCAGTACAAAGAGTAAAATAGAGGAACGATTCACAGCAATAATAAACCCCGCCAAAAACCCCCCCAAAAAAACAAACAATAATGATTTAAAGAAATCAATTTAATTTACACTTGGTAAAAATGGTCATAAAGAGCTGGAAATGTTTGTAAAATGGATTTTTTCACTGGTTGCAAGACTGACTGCAAGTCAAATAAATTGCCTGAACCAATACCAATTTTGTTTTGTTCGTTTTTTTTAGGGCCGTATTTTTTCCAGTTTAATGCTTTAAAAATATTTAACACAATTAACACAGCATCCGTTTTTACGTTATCCTTGTTATCCGTTTTTAGCATTACATTACATTATGACTACACTCTTATTCATGCAAATGCTCTTAAATCATTCAACACGATAAGACATAAAAGAGAACTCAGTTCAGTACAGTGCGCCAGCCATATTGAGTTTTCTTTAGTGGCTGAACAGACAAAAACCACACAAAATGAGTTGAGTATTCTCATGAGCACAGTCTTAAATGAGTTAAATAAAGTCTTAAATGGACGTAAAGTGTTGTAAGAAAATGTGTCAGCTCTGTGTCATGTGCTTCAGGTTTAAAGTGACAGCAGCCTAATAAACCTGCTGCAGTCTGACAATAATATTAATCAAAGAACAAAAGAAAATCACTCACTGCTCTTAACTGCAGAACTTTAGTAGCTTTAATAATTAATTAAATTATGCAGTGAAGAATGTGAAGTGTTTTATAAATTTATTCAATTTCTGGATATTTCCTACCTGTTAGATCAAATATTTTAAATATACTGTCTTTATGTTTTTATTAGTGCTGTCAAACGATTAAAATATTTAATCGCGATTAATCGCATTAATGTCATAGTTAACTCGGGATTAATCGCACATTTTTATCTATTCTAAATGTCTCTTGATTTTTTTGTTACATTATTTTTTTTTCTCATTTTAATGCTCTTATCAATATGGAAAAGTGGAAAAATTATTATTGAAAATAACATTGGAATAGTGTTCAATTTCACACTAACATATATAAATAATCTCTCACACAATGTAACACTGTCTATCAATAAAAGGGTGAAAGAAATACTGAAGAGATCCTAATATTGGCGAGGGCGCAGAGAATTTGCATCATCTGTGTGTGTGTGTGTGTGTGTGTGTGTGTGTGTGTTTGCTTGGCCATCATCAAGTGGTGTTTCAGACTGGATGTGCTGCGATGATGATAGCTCAGTTCACAGCGACAAAACACTTGGTCTTGTCAATGCGACAATATGGCAACTTTTTAAAGGTGCAATGTGTAAATAAGTTGAGTATCTATTAACAGAAATGCAATATGACATCCATAACTATGTTTTCAGTGGTGTATAAAGAACTTACTTAATTAACCGTAATGTTTTTATTACCTTAGAATGAGACATTAATAGCTCCATAACCGCGGGAATCCCCTTCTATGAAGGTCGCCATGTTGTGACGTCATATTCCTACCGTAGCCGAACGCGAACAAACAGCGCTACAGAACGCGTTTAATCACTACCTTGAAAGAGAAGTAGCGGAAAGCTGGAAGCTAGCCTTACACTCCGTGAGTAGTGACTTTTCCCTTGTGAGTGGTGTAAAATATGTAGTTGGGATTGTTTCATGTAACTTAGTTCTCCCTCGCTGTGTTATGGGTTTGTTATGTTGGGGATAGATGTGCTGTTACGTTCGTGAGACAGCTGATGATTAGTATTCATGTCATTGACCGTAAAACAGTACGTTACAGGAATCACTAACCCGTCGATACAGACTTTTAGATCACTAAAGTCGATCACGAAGAGTTTTCAAAATCAGAGAAAAAAGCCTATTGTGTGTAGTAAATAGTATCTATGGGATGCGGAGATGACATGATTGTAACACCGCGCACTTCCGACCTTTGGACTGCGATGCGGACGCGTCCCAGCTCAGCCACAGTAACAGCTCATATTAGCCAGCTAAACTATTACTACCCTGTTAGAAAAAATATATAGCTTCTCCCTCGCTGTATTATGGGTTTGCTACAGTATGTGGGGAGAAATGTGCTGCTGGTTATGTTTGTGAGACAATCAGCTGATTACTATTATTATATTAAATTATATATTAAAACCCTTGATCATCACCTGACTATGGCTTTGTAAACAGTATCCATGATGTGGTTTATAATGGACTGTGGTACAGAAACAGTGACAATGTTACACACTCTTGTCTTACTCTGGCTATTCTCTGCTGTCTCAGCCGTCGAGATGTTTGTCCCGTTTAAGCAACCGTAGCTTCTTCGAAAGGGAGGGGTGAGCAGTGGGCTGAGCCCTTAGTGCAAACCTGGTGCAAACTCGCAACCGAACCACTAGATGTCGCTAAAAATCACACATTGCTCCTTTAAAAGTAAACTTTCAATTCTGAATTTTAGGGCATCCATTTCGGCGTCTCGCGCTTGTCATCCACTCAAAAGTAACGTTACTATTTGGCCGGCTCGCAAGCCGAAACGAGTGTGTGCGGCACAAAACGGACGTTTTGTTGCTTCTTCGACCAAAGCGCAAGCGGATCTAGAAACAAAAGCAAAACAACAGGCACGCCGCAAACATACGTTTGGGCTTGCGAGCCGGCTTTGAGTGGATGACTAGAGCGAGACGCCGAAATGGATCAGGACGCATGCCGCGTCCTGTTGCAAAAGCATGTGAAAAAACTACAAAGTTTGCTAGGACAAAAAGACTGTTACGAAAAAAATTTAAAAAATTAACGCTGTTAAAATGGGTTTGCGTTAACGCCATTAATAACGCGTTAAACTGACAGCCCTAGTTTTTATTAATTTGAAGATTAAATGTGAAATTATTACAATATTAAAAATATATGAAAAAGTGTAATATTAGGTGTGATTAATCACTATTAATTACTGAAAAATGTATGATTAATGAGGTTATTTTTTAATCGATTGACAGCAAACTTTTTCTTTCCTTACAAGTTAACTGTATGTATTAACAACAATCTGGTGTTCAAAGACAACTGCTGCAGCTCTATGTCTGTCTATATTCAAGATTATTTGTCTTTGATATTTAAAAACAGATGGGAAAAAAACCTTCAGTATATTGTTTGATGACAAAATCCACCCTCTCACCAAAAATAAAACTTTGGTCTATTGATGCAAATGCTCGTCCACTCTGGTCAAATTTTTGTTTGCTTTTGTTTTTGTTTTTTTAATTGTTATGCCAAATATTGACATTTGATGTGAAACTGAAAACACTTCAAAAATGGGTTCGTTTTAAATGTTGAATAAATATCTGCAAAACTGATTGCATCCACAATTGGACAGAAGCATAACCTCGGAAATAGAAAGCATTTTGGAACATGTATTATTTATTGATTTATTTAGTCGTTTATTATTTAGTGATTCATTTGCACTGCAGTAAGCATATGACAGTAGATGGAGGAAATAACTCTAACAGGGCAGTACAATCAAAAGTCATTTTAAAAACCATTATTAAAAGCAGAAGCATCCATAGAAGTGCAGAAACTGCCTCACCTCACACAGGAGCTGTAGAGGTCGTGCAGGGCTATAGAGTGGGTAATGGCAAGGCACTCAAGTATGGATCTCTGAACTCCATCAACAGGCTGCGGAAAATGAGAAAAAGGAAATTCACACCTCATCTCACCGTTTTTAGTGGTTCAATAGCCTGGAACTCTAATTTACAGTGCGGATTTCAGCTACCTAAACTGCTGAATTTACTTTCATTTTATACAACTTAAATCACTCTAAATTTGAATAACTTCCTGAAAGCTACAATTTGCAAACATTTGGATAACACAGATTATTTATTCAAATGTTACCATTGCAAAGCACCCGATTACCAGTAAATAATGAAGAAATACCTTTTTATGGGTTATCTTATAAATCATTCATAATAAGGGGGAATTAAAGCCATTTGGAACTCTCTGTATGATGAAATTGCATGGTCATTAAAGTTAAATAAGTGAAATAAACACCCAAGAGTGGATTCCCGTAAATAAAATAAATGTAAATGTGAACAACAGAGGAAACACATGTAGTACGCAAAAAGTAGAAATATACAATTAGAATCAAAAGCATTCAAGCCAGGAACATTGGATTATGGCTCTATTATTGAATTAGGTGTTAAGACGTAATAAGATGTATACAGTATATATATATATATATATATATATACACAGTGGTATGAATAAGTTTTGGCACCCATGCTAAAGTTGCCTAAAAAGAGGAATAAAAAAAAATCATCTTTTGGATATTGATCTTAATGCCTTAATTAGAAAAATGAGGAAAACTCCAAAATTTTCTTTGTGAATGAATAATGTATCATAAATAAATAAATGTTTTTCCTTAAAATACAGGGTGCATAAGTCTGGGCACCCCTATGTTAAATTCCCATAGAGTCAGGCAGATTTTTATTTTTAAAAGCCAGTTATTTCATGGATCCAGGATAATATGCATCCTGATAAAGTTCCCTTGGCCTTTGGAATTAAAATATCCCCACATCATCACACACCTTCCACCACACCTAGAGATTGGCATGGGGTACTTTCCATAAGATCATCTTTTAATGCAAATCAAACCAGCTATTAGGCTAACTGAAGTAAAACCATGCCAATCTCTAGGTGTGGTGGAAGGTGTGTTTTACGCCTACAGGCTGTGTACGGACGTTGGTTTTTGCCGTTATTTTGTATTGAAGTCTATGGGGAGTCTAGTTTGTTTCCCCCAAAAGGGGGCGGGGACAAAATTGACAGTTAAGTTCCCGGATGTGCCGGTTGTGCGTATAACATTAGTAGCCAGTCCGTTGCTATTGTTGCCAGTCAGATGCTATTGTGTAAGTCAAACGTGTTAAAAAATTTAAAGTTAAAAAATGTAGCAAATTATCACTCAGAAACGTTTAGTAAGAGCCGTGTGTGGTGAGGTTCTGTTTGACTCTCTTCAATGTGGGTTTCTCGGTCTGATTCTGCCTCAAACTGATACTGTAGTTCGACACATATTTACATCTGGACCGGAGCTCATGACATGCACGTTCCGCCCGTAAAGGTAAAGGAGCGTTAACCTTCCGGACAACGTGAGAGACAGTTTAGCCAATCACAACACACCGGCCCAAACTAACCAATCTGAGCCCACTGCCTGTTTCTGAGGTAGTGGTTTCATAGACTCAGGAAGTCAACCCCTCGTTCGAGGACAGAGGAGAGCGCGGCTGACAATAAAGGTGAAGTTTATGAAAAATAAGACTTTAAAAAAAAGAAAAACCCTGAATACATGTTATATTGCACCCCATAAACACAATCATGCAAAGAAAAAAAGCAGTCAACCCCCCCCCCTTTAACAAAATCACTGTTTTTACTGTATTTTGGATCAAATACAGGCAGCCTTGATTAACACAAGAGACTTCTTTCTAAAAAAAATCTCAACAACGCCAAATTTTTAAATTGATTGACAGTCTAAATCTGTCAAAAGTACTATTCATTTCTTTAAAGGTGGAATACCTAAGATTTTTGCATTAAAATATCCCAAAATCACAAGGCCAGTGTTATATATTTAGTTAAGATGATAACTTACAATATTCCAAATGTTTCAAACAATGTTTAAATCGCGAGAAAATTGAGATTTTAACCAAGGAAACGGGGCGTATGAGCAGGGGTGAGCTGGGAGTCGCCAGTCAATCGAGTCATATCCGCGTTACTTCGGTTTCCGCTCGTACTACGTGTAGACCTGGACAAATGCGGAAGTTGTAGTTGTGCGTTAGCGTCTATCAAGCAACAAACGTCAGCTTGTTTCGCGCATTTGTTATGGAATGGAGCACAATTATTCTTTTCAATTATTCTCGGAATGTGAACTGTTGGCCGTAAAGGGGGGTCGCACACCGGACGAGAAGCGCCGCGCCATGTCTAGGACAACTCCAGGTATCGCACACCGGATGCGCACTTTCTCATCAGTGTATGGCCAGCAATATTGTTATGTTTAACGACATGAAAGGAAGATAATGTGTTATTGTATTTGTGAGTGAGGAAAGTCACTCACAAATACAATATTTGTGAGTGACTTTCTATGTTATTGTACTGTACAATTAAATACAATCGTTGCTGAGTCTGCATTCTGAAAACTTTACCTCAGAGCATCCATTAACTGAATGAATTGAGAATCTCACCTGAAAAATCTAATAACATCAGCTATTGTTATTCAAGCAGCTGATTTCTGTAAATGAATGCAAAACTAAATGCATATTGCAGCATAGGGCAAAGTCAGGATCCATTAGCAACGATTTAAGACAAAAAAAAGTCACTTCGTCCCTTGACTCGTACAGTAACATCTGTGATAACTAATTTACTTTTAAACCTGACTTTTCTTGCGGTTATTTCAGTTTAATGAAAAACAAGCATGTCATTAAACGCAACATTTATAGAAATCGAACTTTACCTCATCCATGACAACTAATTTTCGATTCCCGTCTGACTGATTTATCCACAGTGGAGTTGAAAACAACAGTTCCCATCATTCCGCGTTCCTCCACGGCGTCATCAAGCAAAGCCGTTGTTGTTGTTTTGAATGTAGCGCCCTCTAGCGGCATAAAATCTTAAGTATTCCACCTTTAAGGGGAAAACTAATTCCTCAGCATACCTTGAATCTTTCCTACACTTAAACAGATGATAATTATTTTCAAAGAGGAGGGGGAGTGAATGCATTCCCCTTTCATCTGTGTACAGTAGGATGAAATTCCAGGCTGAAATGACAAAAACTGGACTGGTCTGAAAGAATTTTTGAAAGGTGGGAGTAAGAATGAGAGACTCGAACAAAACAACCCTTCACAAATTGCAAGAGGACTGTCAAACACAACACTTCCTGACTTCTTCTGCCTCCCACTACTGCTTTTGTGTCAGTGAGTGCATGTTCAAGTTACTGTGTAAAAATATGTTACACCTGCATTTGAGGAACTTAAATGGGAGGATTCTTCTTTTGGAGCAACACCAGAGGGATAGGGCCATGTACTTTTGGCTGACAAATTAAATGCTCCACAAAAGCTGAACCAATGCCCAGACTTTCCTCACTCACAAATACAAATCACATAATAATGTTTCCCTAAAGGGTAATAAACAACAAGATGATAGTACTATTGGCACAATATGACAACAGACTCACTGTTTAACAGGACTATTTACACTCCTCACCTCAAAAAGACTGAATGTGTAAACCCTCCCTCTGGTCTTACCTTGGGAAAAAAGCGGCAGTAGTCCCGAGTCAGGACCATCTCTGCCACATCTTTTAGCCCCTCCAGGCCCAACATGTCTGCTGCTAACACAACCTGACTAAGATCAGAGTCAAACACACACATCTTGACATTTGTGCAAAATCTGACAAAGCCATTGGATTTTTGTATTTATCACATTGGAAGATAGGAAATGTCACTACAGAGCGTGCTTACCTGACATTTGTTCCTGGAGGGAAGTCTAGGATGGCACCGTACATGAAATGAAGCAGAATCTCCATCTCATCTGGACCCAGACTGATTGACGGACAAAACAAAAAACAGACACACATTAAGATATTTTTGACAAATTACAAACTTAATCCACAGTTACAATCAGTCCAATGGCGAAACAGAATGTCACAGGCATGTGACGTCATGACCAAGAAAGCACATCCTGAACGACCAGCGTTAGCTTCTGTGCCTCAGCAAGCGCTCTGTGTTAAAACTGTCGTCTGTCCCAATATAGAGCAGAATTAGCCTGACTTCGTCATATTCATATTCTAGTGAGAAGATGAGTCTGAAACTCCTCCATAGGGCTTTGATTATAATGCCGAACAAGGAAAAAAAAAAACGAACCGAACCAGGAAAAAAAACGAACCAGGAAAAAAACCCTCTGCACTCAATTGGATAGTCGGTAGACCTACAACCAATCAGAGCAACGCAGTAAGTCAACTCCTTTGCATAGCGCAGTTTTCAACTATAGAACTTACTTATTTTAGAAGTAAAATAACGAGTGTTGCTTCTTTTACTTGATCCTCCATGAGTGCGACAAAAGGAGAAACCACAACGACCACAGGCTTTTGGTGTTGTAGTACTCGAGACTCGGACTCGTCTCGGACTCGGTCTCGAGACCATATTATAATGGTCTTGGTCTTGTCAATTTGGACTCGGAATTGACTCGTACACGAACATTTTTTTTTTTAGGACTCGGATTCCGAGTCCACTCGAGTTCAATTCAAAATATTTTTCATGATTATTAATGTATGTTAATAAAATATTTCTTTAAATTGATTGACACGCCTAGTGATTGGTGATTTTCTAGTGCGCAACTGCGCATGACAAATTGTAATAAAATTACTTTTAACACCACCTACTATGTGGCCTTTTTACCCTAAACTGATCATATTTTTTAAACTATAAGTAAATTCATAAAAAAAAAAAAAAAAAGTATTTCTCCAAGTAAATAAAAGTAAATTAGGTAATCAACCCTCACTGGTCTCGGTCTCGACTCGGACTCGACCGTCTCTGGTCTCGGACTCGACTCTCTATGGACTCGGTCTTGACTCGGACTCGACTCTCTCTGGTCTCGGTGTCGACTCGGACTCGAGTGAGGTGGTCTCGACTACAACACTGGGCTTTTCATTACGTCCCATCTTCTTAGCGACCATCAGAGCCAGCTGATAAGTTACACTTTTGCCAAATCATGTAAGATCATGTAAGAAGGACTTGATTGCAGTTTTCTGTTTGTGTATTAAAATAAATGCGCTGTAAATTTATTTTACAACAGACGCGACAGCGTAATCTATACATCTCAATTCTCCAGCTACAGTCATCTTTGAGGGAAACCAGTTAAGCGCTCTTTGATAACGTGATGATTACGTCCCCGCAGATCATCTGTCAATCATCGTATAAAGCAATCTGATTGGCCCGTTCATTTTTTGGCTGATCATAATTTCTCCTCAATGGATCGAATCCAGACTTCCGACCTAAAAAAGGTTGTGGGCGGAGTTCGGGCTGGCATCCAGGCTAGTGCAGAATCATAATTCACATTAATATATGGCGATCAAGGGTGTTCAGGCTTGCGTTCCCCATGGTTCTTGCTCTGCTGCTGCTGAGACAGCGCGGTGATTGAGATTGTGGGGGTCGCAGATGGATCTCACAAAGTGGTTAGAGACTTTTCTCTGCCTTTAACCGAGGGATCCAGTGCTCTCTTGCTGAGATCGAAAGCCTGTGCTACGAATTTTTGTTAAGGCTTTCTGACCACAAGACTCAACTAATCACTGCAATTCTCCATGTGTGATCCTTGGAGAGTCTTTGGCCCCCAGGGATCCAGTTCTCTCTTGCTGGGATCGGAAGCCTGTGCTGCGGCTTCTTCCGACTGGGGAGAGAGCCAGGTGCTTCAGCTGTCCAACTATGAGGAGTTGAATGTGCGGAGCATCGAAGCGGGGGATTTTGAGAACTCGCCCTCTCTATCCCCAGAGTAATAACCAGTGCCGTGGCTAAATTAAACCAAGAATTGGTTGACTGAGAAGCAGGGCACTCATCCTAGAAACAAACTGGATGAGCGTGTCTGCACATGATGGCCATCTTGCAGACATACTGTACCAGGGGGACCTGCTAAGAGATCTTGACAAAGTCAAGGGGGTGGGGCCCGACACAGTTAAAGAGTTACATCAGGCTATGGTTTTGTCTCTCTGGGCCACCAAAGAGATGGCCAGAGCCATCAGCCGTTCTAGGGCAGCCAGAGAGAAGCATCTCTGGTTACATCTGTCTGACATCAAAGGCTACGTTCACACTGCAGGCTGAAACGACCTAATTCCGATTTTTTTGCCCCTATGCGACCTGTATCTGATTTTTTCATGACAGTCTGAACGACACAGATCCGATCTTTTCAAATGCGACCCAGGCCACTTGGGTATGTGGTCTAAATCCGATATGTATCCGATCTTTTGAAATGCGACTTCAATCTGAACGGCCAGGTCACATATATCCGACCCGCACGTCATTGCAAGCACCTGTAGCCAGCCAATAAACGCTAACTCCAACGCGTTTCCTCACTGTTATGGGCCACTGCAGACGTGTCTCTTCCCCAGTGTTGTGCCTGAACGCGTTCAATGAACGATAGTGCATGAACGCGTTCATATTTTCACGTATCATATTATTCACGTTCGCCCGAAATAAACATACTGTATTACTGCCTGATGAACATTACTGTGAGTGAACACGTTCATTCTGGTGTATGTGAACGTGCGCTCTCTGTCAGTATAACTTTGTACAGTAGGGTGCCAGATATAGAGCCTTCCCAGCGAAAACCTGGCTAAAACACATGTGAACATGCCTTAAAATGTAGCGAATAACCACCCAATCTGGCAACACCGCGGCCGCCGGTGACAAAGCAAGGAGCGCCGCGGACACGCACTATCAATTAAACGGGTTTTATGACGAGGTCGGTGAGGATCGGAAAAATTTATGTGCAAACTGCCCGTCGATAAAATAATTATTGTCTGTGTTTGTATATGGGCTGTGGCAATAATAATAATAAAACAAAAGCTCGCAACATATGAAAAAAAAGAACTATTCTGCAAACAACAAGTGACGTCGTTGACCGTTGATTACTCTTCTGCGCATGCGGGTCACTTCTGGGTCATTTCACGTTCACACAGGAGATCACAAAAGGTCGCATTTAATTGGAAATGTGAACGGCCTTGCAAAAAAATCGCATTTTTTCAAAAAATCGGAATTGAGCATTAAGCCCTGCAGTGTGAACGTAGCCAAAGAGAAAGACATTTTTTTCTGGCCTCTTTTGCAATGGTATGAATACGGCCATCATGAAGTTTCAGGTGGCAGACTGGTCCTCTCTGCTCACATTCGTAAGATTTTATGATTTGGACTTCACAATGTGCTCTTGTCTTAGGTGTGCTTGCAGTATTCACACAGACATGTATTTGTAAGCATGGTGGTTTGGGTATTATCGTTCCCAGAGCTAGTGTCAATACTATGAGGCAGCCCAAGTTTGAAAGGGAACATTTTAGGTTACGATTGTAACCCTTGTTCCCTGAGAAGGGAACAAGACGCTGCTCTGCCTTGTAATACTTCCTGCATCCCTGTGATTGACTTGGTTTGGCTCTTTTGAAGCTAACGCCAGTCATACTGGATAAGCTTTTATGGTTTCCTAATCATGACGGCACCCCCGCCTGTGACGTTCTGTTTCGTCATTGGACTAATTTCACACATGGTACAGACTTCAGACAGACATGCTCATTGCTTCAGACGCAATAACAAAGAGGCATCCCCAAAGCGTCAATACTATGACGCAGCGTCTCGTTCCGTTCTCAGGGAACAAGGGTAACTATCCTAACTGTGATAGACCCCCATGAAAAAAAATTCTGTTGTGTTGACATCATTTCTATTGAAAAACAAAGTTTTTACATAGTCTAGTTTATGTAAATCACAAAACAAAGACAATTTAGATACAATCATTGGCACTACCTACTCTTGACCTACACTTGTAGAACACCCAGAATCAGAGATCAAACTATGAAAAAAATATCCAAAGATGTAGGCCTACATCTTCTAATGAAGAATGAATTATCAAAATGAAAAAAAAAAAAACTATCAAAATTAATAAAATAAAAGGGCATTCACGTTTTGAGTCACAGAGCTCAGAAAAATCAGCATTATGTATTTTATTCTTCTCAATATTTTGTTTTGACAATAGTATAGTAAAAGCTAAATGCGTTTTTAGAATAGACAGACTGGTGTATCCTCAGTGCAAGAAGAAGCTCTACCGCAGGTCCTTCCTTCCTTCCTTCTGGACACTTTAATTGCAGTAATAACACTATGTAGCACTTATTATATCTATTACTTCTATCTAGTATTTTTATTCAATGTGTTTTACCATACTTGTTTTGTTTTTGTTTTTTTTGTGGAGGTTCTGTAATAAGTTAATTTCCCCGGTGTGGGATTAATAAAGTCTACTTACTTACTTAGATCAAAAGTCTATTTTTGATACACATCATGGATTGAACTGTCCAGAATGAAACACTACACACATTATCCTGGTTTTCCCAGACACAGACTGAGCAATTAATAATTGATTGCTAGTGGCTGGAATATCCTCCTCCGGGACAACGTCTGACTAAGAACTCAGATCACACACACGACCTATTAACTTAACACACAGAGTCTAGATTTTTAAAGGACATGGACTGCACGCACAAGGGCCACAGGTTCAATCTAAAACATTATTAAAAGACAAATATGTGAACTATAGATCTTCTCAAATTAAAGCCCTGTTTTGTCATCTTAAAGTCCCAGGCTTTCAGAGATATCTTACTAGAAAAAAAAAAATCTGTTTTGGAGTTCTGGAGATAAACATTTATTTCATGATGTGATTTTCCCCCATACTTTCAATTCTTTTACTTCAATGAAAGGTTAAAACAATTTTTGCGAATTGTTTTAATTAAAGATCAAAAGATTAAACAATGCCGAGTTACTTTACAGCCATCTTTGATCATATTTATTACCAGGGGTGCCAATAATTCTGACCACAACTGTACACATACATAGAACCAGTAAAAAAGGTAACAGCCAGAGCTACAAAGAGATTAATATAATGACAGGCTTGCTCTACATTATCCTTTACATACCTTTGAATGATGATAAAAACTAAACATGACAGAGTATTTGATATTTGTTTTTGTATTATGTGTTTGTGTATGTGTGTTATGTCTTTGGAGGCTAGATGATGAGTTGCAGTGATTTGTCCCATTTTGATGGTTATACGCCATAACCTACCCCTGCAGAGTGATACACTGACGCAAACTCTCCATCCAACTGCCACACAACATCGCTCGGAAATACTGCGAGCGTGCACACAGAATGGCCCTGTGGGAAAGGAAAAAAACACAGATAACGTCAGTTTCCCCTATCAGTCACACACGCTTCACGCCACATTGCCCAGGATCAATATTTTGTAAAACAGCCACAAGAAAAGTGTGTGTGCGTGCTTGCTTGTGTGTGTTATTCACTGAATGATATGTTTGGGCATGTAGAAAAAATATCAAGAATATAAAGAAGACTAAAATGGAGGGAGGAAAATGTAATGGTTTGTTGAATATTTTAGAAGATGGCGATGACTGTGGCTCTGACTCAAACCTAGTGACTTGATTACCTTCACAGACACATCCCGATGGCTGTCCATGTTCCAAGTTCTTAGAAAGGTACTCTTTGTAATGACAAATGTCTTCTATAGAGCTGATTTATAGCTGAATTGAATTTTTTGCATAATTGATGAACTCTGCAACACCAGCACTGTTATTGAACACTGAACTGACTTGAGCTGGATACACTATTGCTGTCTGTGACGCTGCTTATAGCTGAATTAAGCTTAATGCATAATTTAATATACTTTTTAGTTATTTAACTAAATTGAAAAAATCAATAGTGAACATTCAAGAGCTGCTTTATAGCTAAAACAGTATTTGTTTCATAATTAAAGAAATTAAAGAACTTTGCAACATTAATACTGTTTTATTATTAATGTGAAGCTGCTTTGAGAAAATCTGTATTGTATGTAAAAAAATAAATAAATTTGAATTGACCAACCATGTGGATTTCATATGGGTTTGAAAAACTTACTGTTTATCATTTTATAGTCATTTTTAAACAGTTTTAAATGTTGCTATCTTGGTTGATCAGATATAATGGTATGCTGCTGCAGAGTAAGTATGGAGACTTGCTACTGCCAATACATTCAGAGACACAAGCATGTAGCACATAATGATAGCATACATGACATGACCCATAGCAGGTGGAGCTGGGGGAGGTAGAGGGCCTCTGATAGCATACTGCAATACTTTCTAACAGCAAAAACTGAACCAAACCATTTAAATGTTTATTAGCAAGCTCAATGGTTGCAGATGGAACCAATCAGCCTGTGCCATGTAGTGAATAAAGTTGAACCGCTGTAGTCACATGGACTATTTTAACAATGTCTTTACTACCTTTATGGGCTTTGAAAATGGTTATGGCGTTGCATGTCAATGAAGTTTTTTCTTCATTGTGATATCAAGATAATAAATGTAGCATTAAGTAAAAATGTCAGGGTAATACAACTATATATATATATATATATATGTAAGGAATAATTGACGACAGGCCGTTGAATTATTAGAAAAATAATGCACACCCGAGGTGGTAATGCGGTCACGACGCGAAGCGGAGTGGCCATTACACCTTAAGTGTGCATTATATAAATCTGTTTTAATTCAGAAATGAAAAAAAAAATTAAGAGGAGCTTCAAGTCATGTTGATTATAAAATAAACTTCTATGTACTTTTTAACAAATTAAAAGAACCGGATATAAAAAAAATGTTAACAGCAAAAAAATATATATCTAACTGGTTTATGAGGCAACAGGCTTGGGCTATCAAACTACATGTCCCATTATTCTCCGAGGCAAAACAAGAATGATAAAATATGGATAACACATAAATTACAAACTAAATGCACATTTTTTGCTCTTAATTAAATAATTACGATTTCCGAAGCCACAAATAAAAACTTTCCAGAATTAAACAGCATTAAACACAGCTGGTGACACTTCATATGATCTACAGTCTTACGCTCTCTTATGTCCCTCATCTCTTTTCCCTCTCGGTCCTCCTTTATCTCTCTCAACCAACAGCCCCATTATCTGCCATAAACATTCGCTATAAATAGATTATTATTTTACAACGTGTCACTTCTGGTCTCCTCTCAGAACAAACTGCAGCTCTAAAAGTAATGACTGAGGGAACCTAAGAATAACGCTTACAAAAAAAAAAAAAAATGGTATAACACATTATTATTAGGACAGATCTGCATGCGCCTGCTAATAGGGGTCTTATCCAGTAAGGGCCTTTTTGTCACGGTCAATTTTGTAGTCAATTTCACATGATGGGAGTGATGGATCTATTTCAGACGAAGCATCCTGGGTTCTATTTTTTGGTTACATTCAGGCAGCCTAAACGTCTAACATTCAAAGAGGAAATACCACAGATCCAACAAGTCATATGTTATACAGTATTCAATTGATGACACACATTTATCGACTGACCTACAAAAGTCAGGGACTGTCAGCAGCTGTCGATGATGTTGTAAAATTAAATATGTCACAAATCTATTTATTAAGCACTTTAACTGGCTAATAGGATGTATTTCTCCCTCTAAAATATGTTTAAGTTGCTTTCTGTTGAAATAAAGCGATTCAATTTGCCATAGAAGTTGTTTAAATTAATTATAATGAATTTCTATTGAAAACAGGGATTTTAAATTGTAATATTCATAAATTAGCCATGTGTGAGGTCATAAGTAACTAGTTGTTCTGGTGTATGTATCCTGCAGTAAGACTGACAGATCTGCAGCAGTCACCTCAAGCCCAACATACTGATCAGGACTGCAGATGTCTCTCTCTCTCCATCCATACAACCTAACAACGCAAAGATGCAGCTCCTGGATGATAATGACGGAGAGCCTGTTGCTATAGTAACAGGTCATGGCAACTGCTCTAACCTCTGCGGCCCCAAACAAAGGTGCTTACAAGATAATGACAGAAAACTACACAAATACAACTATGCTGTAATTCATCTTCATTGCACAATCATACATGTGTCGCATTGCTAACATCATCAGCAATCACTATAAATTGGTGTGTGGTATGCAAAATATCATTTTTTGGTAATTTGGTTTTCAATGTCAGATTACAGTATATTCAGTTAGTTTCTTTCAGATTAGCTTTGACTTTGCTGTTTCACGTCGGAGAAACTCTAGTTCTGCCACCTCCTGGGAATTTATGATACAGCAACTTTAGCTGGTTCCACTTAAGTCAGACCATCCAGCACTGAATATCAGAGATGCACAGTACCATACATCAGCTGACACTGGGGATTTTTAAACCTTTTTTATCGGTATCAAGCAACAGTATATTGCAGGGGTGTCCAAACTCGGTCCTGGAAGGCCACGGTCCAGTAGAGTTTAGCTCCAACTTGCGAGTAAATGGCCATTTATCTCATGGACGGATATTAACGGAAGATAGTGAGTGATTACAGTTTATAAAGTTATAATTATGGATATTTTTCTTACAAAAATCGCTTTGCTTCAGAAGGTCTTTATCAACACTCTGAAGCAGTATGGATTACTTTTATGATGGATGAATGCATTTTTTGGGGCTTCCAAAAAAAATTGGTACCATTCACACCCATTACAAAGCCAGGAAGAGCCAGGATATTTTTAATATAACTCTGATTGTGTTTGCCAGAAAGAAGAAAGTCATATTCACCTAGGATGGCTTGAGTACAAATCCTTGATTACATTATGGAATAATTTTCCTTTTTGGGTGAATTAAAGGATTAGTTCACTTTTGAAAAAAACTTTTGCTGATAATTTACTCACCCCCATGTCATCCAAGATGTCCATGTCTTTCTTTCCTCAGTCGAAAAGAAATTAAGGTTTTTGATGAAAACATTCCAGGATTTTTCTCTATATAATGGACTTACATGGGAACCAGACGGTCCGAGGTCCAAATGAGAGTTAATAACAGTTTCAGATGCAGCTTCAAATGTCTTTAAACGACACCAGACGATGAATAAGGGTCTTATCATGCGAAACGATCGGTTATTTCAAAACTTATTCCAAAAAATGTAACTTTTCTAAGGACAAATGCTAGCCATGCTCTATTCTGTGAGGCGCGTTTGTAACGTCACGTAATACGTACTTACGTTCAAAAGGTCACGGGCGACGTAGCCAGAAGTACAGAGTCAGAGTGTTTACAAGTTAAACGCATAGGTTGAATGTGCAAACTAACTCAAACGCTGTTTTCAATAAAGGAATTAAAAGGTAAAACAACGATGTTGTGATTCTGTACTTCCGGCTACGTCGCCCGTGACCTTTTGAACGTAATTACGTATTACACCTCACAGAATAGAGCAAGCCTAGCATTTGTCCTTAGAAAAGTTACATTTTTTGAATAAGTTTTGAAATAACCGATCGTTTCGCATGATAAGACCCTTATTCATCGTCTGGTGTCGTTTATGCCTAGTTCACACTACATGATTTTAAAATGTCGGGCTGAACTGTGCAGTTCACACTACATGACTTGCTCTCAGTGAAATCATGAGTGTTCAAGTTGGTTAGCTGTTCACACCACACAACACAACGTGATTGATCCACAACAGGAGGTAACTCACTACACGAGTTAACAACGCACTACATAGAGATACAACCACGATCGGATGATAAGAGCATATCATTTGTGACTCAATGAGAGCTGTTTCAGTACTATAATACGGTCTAAATCCTGAAAATAATCAAACAAATAACGAGTTGACAACAACACGATTCTATCTGGTCTAGAAACCATGTTTTGTAACGAAAAACCACGCAATAAAACGAACCAGAAATGACGCGAAACTGCAGAGAAGAACACAACACGCGAATATGGACGTCAGACAGAAACTAGTGCTGCACACTGTTTGCTCGACGATATGCTCTGAGAAAAAAAAATGCAAACAAGAAAAAGTAAGATTTACCTGGTGTCCTCAACCCATGCGTTGCTATGATTGGCTGTACTCATGACATCACTGAGATTGAGTCGCGCGACTGCGCGAGATATCTAGCATGCTAGATATTTTTCTGAGCTCGGTGACCTGTCTGCGAGCTGTCTGCGAGCTGTCTTTGATGCGTTGTTGGCTCTTTCACACTAACTGATTGGCGAGCGTTAATCGTCCGCTAATCGCCCGCGATTTGCACGCGATAACACCCTGACTTGTCGGCGACTCAACGATTTGCAAATCGGGCTTAAATCGGGCTTAAAATCACGTAGTGTGAACTAGGCTTTAAAGACATTTGAAGCTGCATCTGAAACTGTTATTAACTGTCGTTTGGACCTTGGACCGTCTGGTTCCCATGTAAATCCATTATATGGAGAAAAATCCTGGAATGTTTTCATCAAAAACCTTAATTTCTTTTCGACTGAGGAAAGAAAGACATGGACATCTTGGATAACATGGGGGTGAGGAAATTATCAGCAAAAGTTTTTTCAAAGGTGAACTAATCCTTTAACCCTTTAACATATCGGACGAAATCTTTATTTCAGCGCATCTCTATTGAAAATACAAAAGTACTTTGTAATTCTTTTTGCAGTTTGTTATAGTATGAGTTTACCTGTTTGTCTAAACAACACTAGACCGCAGTAGGGCTGTGCTGCTAGTAGCATATCAATCCTTTTTTTTTTTTACTGTTCATCTATTTTTTAATGTTTTCATTAAATAAAAAATGTTGCTGACAAAAGTCTTCATGCAGGTGTTGAATCTCTGCATAAAGTACTGAGGCTGTAATAATATCTGTAAAATGTGGTATTATTACTGGGTTTGAATGGAAAACCATAGTGTATTGAATTTTCACACAAAAAGAGAAACTGAAAGACTATAGTGAAAGAGAAAGAGACTGTCACGGTTGAACAGCTGGTTAAAGTCCCAGTGAAATCAAAATTGAACCCATTTACTTTGTTAGCGCATATCACTAGTCTTGTGGTGAACAATTAATCCGTGCAAGTAAATATATATTAAAGTTACTTCCGGTCTGGAATGGTTTCTTTTTCTGATGACGTAGGTTTCACAGTTTGGGTGGGGAAACGCTTAACCACTCCCCACAAACCGTTAGTTCGCTATGAGCGAGAGATGGAGAGGAGGAGCGCTAGAGTAAAACCCTGCCCTCTGTTCAATATTCTGTTTCACTTGGAAATACGTCACAGCACTGGAGAAAAATCGTTTGCAACTTCCGGTTCACGGGGACTTTAGAATTAGTGAAACTCCATGTAATAGAAACCAAATATCTAAGCCACTACAGTAAAAAAAGCTTCTATTTTGCATTATTTCCATTCTTTTGGAATGTAAATGGCAATTTCAATTGTCAGGATTTTACATTTTTATGTACTAGTACTATTTGGTATGTCCCACTTTTGCTTTATTGACAGCAGAACTCAAGCTGCATGAACTCCACAATTTTGGGTAAAACCTGAGGATCATGTTATTCAATATAATTTGAGAATGTTTCAAGAAGCATCTTGTGTTTCAATGGTAAAAATGGAAATTTGACCTTTTGTACAAATTGACATGGTCAATGTTCACAAATTTGCTTATTTGATTAGTATGCAAGAATTTTTTATTCTTAAAGGGACACGCCACTGTTTTTTCATATTATACTATGTTATTCCCTTAACTAAGACTGGTATTTAAATGAAGAGTTCAGATGCAAAAGCCTCTAAATGCCATTTGAAATTTTCTCCTTTAATGATGATTTTTATCAAACTTGTATATTTAAGTTCAGTTAATTCACTTAAATAACAATTAATAGGTAATTATCATTGCCATTTAAGTGAAATCACTGAACTTAAATATACAAGCTTGATAAAAATTATCATTCTAGAAGAAAATTTCAAATGGCACTTAGAGGCTTTTGCATCTGAACTCTTCAAATACAGTTACACGAGTAGTGTAAATCGACCAAGAATGGTGACACAAAATAAAACGTAAAACGTAATGTATGGCAGAATACCACAGCGAGTGCTTGCGAGCACTTCGACTCGGCGTAGTAATATCGTCACTCGTGAAAAATCCTCTCTCCCTCTCCAGAGTGATGATATTACTGCGCCGAGTCCATACAGTAGATATATATGCGCCGAGTCGAAGTGCTCCCAATCACTTGCTGTTGTATTCCGCCATACATTATAGTTATTCACTTTACACGCATAGAAAAGTGCAATGTTTTATTTTGTGTCACCATTCTTGGTCGAGTTACTCTACTCGTGTAACTGTATTTAAATAGGGAAAACGTGGAGGTGTTTGGTCGCTTCTCTGCTTGGCCCCTATTAAATGAACTGGGCTAAGTTAAGTGCTATCAAAATGTCTCGCGTGTCATCTATCAACGCACAAGGTATATATCATCTCGTCTTAGTTAAGGAAATAACATAGTTTAATATGAAAAAAACGTTAGTATCCCTTTAAAAATCACTTCATGATTTTACACCACAAGTTTTAATTTTTCCAAAATCCTAGAACTGTTTATTTCCTTGTTTAAAGGAAAAACATACCACATTTTCAAAATGGTCAGCAAACTTTTGTACCCTGCTACATAAACGATTTAAGAAAAGTGAGACCAAAGCAAATCGGTAAATTTACGCAAAAGCTGCAGAAAGTTGGTCATGATGATTTTACAGTACCTGTGTGCCGAGAAGACTCTATCTGCCACCTGAATGCTGATGTCAGAGATATCGGCCTTGTGATACAGAGCCAAAAGATCTGCCCCAAGCCCAGATGCTGACTCGAAATTCTCTGAACCTAACAAACAAAGAGAAGTTAAGCAGGATGAGTAACAAAGCCACAATGTGTGAACATGTGGCTATTACTACTCATAAACAGAGAGCAGCACTAATGCAGCTCCAGTAAAGAACACAACGAGTTCTGCACAGATCTGCAGAGAAACAAATCAGTAAAATGTAACTGGAAATGTTGTCCTTACTTGAGTCAGAGCTGACCTGAGAGTCAACATCAGGGCCATCTTCAGCAGTGCCGTTCACTACCAGCGAATGGCCGTTGTGTATATTTAAGGCAGTACTTTCCTTTGCCAGGCACTTGTCAGCCGTGTACACGTTCCTGTTATAGCAAGAGCAACATGTAACATTTTACCAAACACGTATAGCTTGTTACAGGTACAACATTGATCCATGGTTTTATTTTACATTTTTATGAAAACATTTTTAAAACAGCTTTAGCTTTATTGCAATAATAATAATACTGATTAAGTCGGTTGTGAAGAGTAATACAGAAATGCCATTATGTACTGTATGAAGTCCTTGAGGGCTGCAGGTTCAGTCCCCTGCAGGTGTATGACAGGTGTAGTTGGTTCGGTTCCCAGCAGGAGGTGAGGAGCTCGGGCCAGCAGCACCGCTCTGTGGGCCTTCAGCCGAAACACAGGACCCACACACAGAGTGACATCAGTCTCCTGCTCCTCCTGCAGCAGCCTTTTGCAGAGAGAGATCACAATTATTGCAGGAGGGGGGTTATGTTCTCTCTGTTTGTTAGTGTGGGTGCTTTTTTTAACTGGAATAACATTCTGTCTTTTAACAAACTATTTGCTCAATGCCTCTAACTATTTTGTTGCAGAGAGACAATGCCTCTAACTATTTACACTGCAGAGAGACTTTCTAGATTCTAAGTATTTTATATATATATATATATATATATATATATATATATATATATACTGTATATATATATATATATATATATATATAAATAAATATATACATTTAAATAAAATATGTGGTAGTGCAAACTAAAAGGACTGAAGCCCAGAAAGACTAAGACCAACTAACACTTTCTACATAAACATACATACAATTGTTTTTCTAAAGGTCTGAAATGTTTTGAATAAAAAATAAAAAAAGGTAATCCTATGATAATGTGTAAAATAAGAAATAAAGTCACACTATGAGATATAGAGTCACAATCATGAAGTAAAGTCTCTCTCAATTACAATAAATAAAAAAATAAGACAGTCACAATTGTGAGATATAAAGCCGCAATTACCTTTTTTTTTACTCTTTTCATAATCTCAGTGACGTTATCTCTTTTAAACGTTTTATCTCAGCCATATATTTAACTGAAACAGGCGTTCAGCATTCAGCACACAACACCACTAATGTGTCTCGAGAGAGTACAAGAACTATCACTAAAGCATCTCTGAGGCACTAAATCTAAAAAGAGAATCTATACTGATGGAGGCTCTTCCCCCAGCTTCACATCCACATCAACATCACTGTCAGCATCATTTTGGCATCTTCTGCTGCAGTGCGCTGAATCTGGGTGACCCAGAATCCTCTGTTGCCCTAGGCCTTTGTGCTGGGCATTGGTGTGACTGAAGTCCGCTCTCCTCCGATGTGAACACAAAGATGAAGAAGTGGGAGAAAGAGAGTTGCATTTCCACCCTAAATAAAACTGTGGTGAGGACCATCAGTAATAACTACAGTTCCCATGATGCCACAAGCTTCAGATGATAGAAGTGCACAGTACACTACAGGTTGGGATGAAAAGGAGGACATAACCTTTTAAAAGAAAATATGTTTGCTTTCAAGACTAGTAGTGCATTGAGTAGTCTTTATCTCACAAAACAACAATAGCAGGGATGTACTGGCATTACAGTTCAGGGGTGCGTTTCCCGAAAGCATCGTTAGCCAACTATGGTCGCAAGTTCCGTCGTTATCAGCCTAGTTCAACCATCGTTCCAACGAACATTCGCAAGCATAGTTTCTATATTGCATGACATTTGGAGGTAATAAATCCTTATCTTGAGCAAAATAAGCAAGCTGACATTCAGTACAACCGGTGCCTTTTATTTAGAATACATACAAATGTAATTTACGTCTTTTAGTTTGTCAAAAGATTTAAAGTACCGATTTTGAAGAGTGCGCATGTGCGTACGTGCTCTACTATGTAAGAATGAGCCAAATATTGAGTCTGGCAATAAAGCAAAATAACTCAGAACAATTAGAAATAGTCCTCAGATGACATGTCTGTAATTTATATTAACAAATCTAGCGTTAATTTGGATCTCAAACAGTTTCATTAAAATTAGTTATTACTCCACCACGTGCGAAACCAACGTGGTTGAACGATACTTTGCGACAGTGGGTTTCGGGAAACAGTCGTGACTAGCTAGTTGATTTCTCTAACGATGCATCGTACTATGGTAGTGAAGCAGCGAGTTATATCGTTGTACGGGAAACGCACCTCTGGCCGATACTCATTCAATATCGGTTAATCGATAATAATTTTCATGTTACGGGCAATATTTAATAAATAGACGATATTCCAATTCAAATAATAATTTTGTCTACATAAATTAAAAATAAAACACTGCAAACTAAAATTTAGGGACCACAGCATTATAATGCGCAGTATCAAAAAATAATCATTCTGAGATTTCAAATTTAACAATGTTAAAATTATTACTAATAATTCAATTTTTTGTGGCTTTAAAGATTAACTTAAATGAGTGCCAAATGATGGAAAAAGTATAAATCTAAAAATAGAGGAATGAGAATGCGCAAATAAATCCAATGCTGGCAGAAAAAAAAACCCTGTAAAATCAGATGTTTGTACCAATATATTGTGCATCCATAAACGAAAGAACTATTCTAGAGAAATATGTTTATTTTTAGATTCTGATAGCAGTTTTGATCAATGCTATGAACAGAATTATCCATTTCTTTAAAAAATGTCTAACCATTCAGATGGTAGCATACGTTTACTTTAAAGACAAATGATCAGAGTTTGCATACAGTGTGAAATCAGCAAAGGGAGTGGCATAAGCTGTGCAAACATTAAAGCAGGTCGGCGTGATTTGACTACACTAATTGCTAAAAGTGCGTCATATCACAACAGTGATGCTCTATGCTACTATGAGAAATTCATACAAGCTTTGAAAAAGCATAACTAATGTCTTTCATGTTGAAGGTGATAATTACCGGTTCAGGTCTCCTGACAAAGCATTTGCCAGTCGCTTCTTCAGCTGGTTTCTGCATTTGCGCTCTTTAGCTTGAAACTCCCTGGCAGCCTCGGTGGATGACATGTTATTGCCAAACTGCTGAGCACAAACGTCAGCACATTTCTGTCATGATGAACATCTAATGAGAGAAATAAGAAACACAATTCAGAACACAAACACAAATCTGCACATCTTTATTTACAACAAATAAATGAGGGACGCTTTTGTCTAAAGTGTTATAGTATAACAGTAACAATTTTCATGGTCAATCAATGTTTATTATTTATTTATTTGTTTGTATTTTTTTTGTCATTGTTTTAATTTAATTTGTTCTAGGTGGGTGGTAGTCCTATATAGAACTAACTAGTCCTATATAGGATAAAACAAAATATTCCAATGTCAAAAGTACAACAATGTACTAGGGAAAAAAATATCTATGAAATAAATTAATTCAATAAACAAAATAATATTACAACACATATATTACATTAAACAATAAAGACAAAGTAAAAAAAGAAACAATAATATAGCTGCGAGCAGCGATGGCGGGCCCAAGCCGGTGGCACCGCAACCCCGGTTCCTTTAGTTACCTAAAGGCACCCGGGTGGCGGTGCCGAAGGCTTTGGCCCTTTCATGATTAAATGTTAAAACGGCTTGCCATACTCTGTCATTTCGACTAGTCAAAATTATGTTACAGATATCTTAAATGATAATACAAACTATCCAAAATGTAATTACGACTAGACAGAAAGACGTTGTTGATATCTACAATGTTAATTCCGGATAGGCAAACTTAGCTTTTAAATGTTAAAAGGGCTTGCCATACAGGGACGTAGGCTCAGAGAGAGGCTCACCATATTCAAACCAAAATATCGGACTTCCTCTTGGTCCGAGCTAATGACTATGTAATAGAAAGTTGTCCGGCTTGAGGAGTAAAATGTATATACAGATTTTTTTAACTGTAGATAAAACTAACAACCCCACTTTTGTCAAAAGGTGGCGCTATTTAGTCCTTGCACCATGCCCGTTTCTGAAACTTTGCACGTCTACTGGCTAATAAATGTGATGTATCTGTTGAGTTTCAAGCAATTTCAATTTAAATTTGACTGTTGAAAAGAAGTGCGCCGATTAGATACTCAGGATCGGTATTGGCTCTGACACTGCCATCTTTGACGAGGCTGATTCAAATTCTATATTGTGCATATACTATTCTATGTTAGGCACAAAGGCACAAAAACTTTCTAAAGTACCATAAAGTTTTTGTGTACTGTATTATAAGTGTTCTGAAGCTATTATGTGATATAGAAATTAATATTTAAGTCATTAAATTCAAGAACACGTAAACTTTTCCCTCTCTGCGCCTGTCAGTCATTCTCCATTCAGCATTCAAACAGCACGTCGCATTCGGTTACAGTCAATGATGAAACGATCTTCAAGATGATTCAATGTTAATCCTATTATACTGGGTCTTTAAGATAAAGGTCTAAAGGTCTATATTTTCGAATGAAGAAACTTTTTCTTGCTGGACTTTATTGCTGTAACTTAATCGTGTTACTTTCTACCGGGTGTCAGACGCTATCGGTTAGATCACAACACTAGAGTCAGAGCACTATAATTGTTCTTCACGCACACAGTAACTGAAATTTAAAACCTTTAAAAGAAAAGGCTCAATAAACTATTGCATAGATAGATAATGTATAATACACTGTTCATAAATATGTATTTCCTTTGTGCTTTGAACTTTTCAATACGGACTCAATGCGCTGTAACTTCATGTGGCTTCAAGCACATCATTCTCCGCTCGGGATGCACATAAGTGCTTTGTGCTGCACCGTATTAGAGCCGTAATATCATAATGCAGTGACGTAATGACAGATTATTAATTGCCTTTCAATTATATGTTGCTGCGTCATTAAACATCTGTCCTATGCATTTCAAACATTTATAGCAGCCATGGCTATATCTTTTTATGATTTTTGTTATCTTGTTTTTCATGAATGTATTTTTTAAAAATAAGAGCAATGTGTATTATCTATTATTAATATAGTTTATAATAGCATTTTTGTCATAGATTATGACAAAGTAATCATATGATCCACCAGCGAGGAACCAGCAGAACAGAGTGAACATTCTTTCTGTTTAGTTCAATCCTACTTAATAGGAATTTATTTAAAATGCTCGCTCTACTCCACACCATTAATGTCTTGTGCGGACATCCATATTTTGACTTTCGGTTTTAAGTAAGCGATTTAAAAGCTCCCAAGTCCCAGCGGAGTCACACGTTGATTAACCGGTGGGAATATACACAATAGGCCTACCTGATATTGAACACAAGAGGGCAGTATAGCACTACGTATGACTCAGATTATTATTTTTTTCTGAATTTTACAACAATTCTGGCTGTTTTTGAACGTAAACATAATTCTTAAATGAAAAAAGGGAAAAATTGGGGAAGTTATAATATTTGTATAATTTAATTTAGAAACAAATGATGTATAATTACATTTTTAGAAGATATGAGGCTTTTAGTGTTTACTTTTTTCACATTACTTTAATCTTTTGCCATAGTTGCACATGTCTACTGGCTAATAAATGTGATGTATCTGTTGAGTTTCAAGCAATTTCAAGCATGCTAACAGTCCCAAAAGCATCAAAAAAGAATGTTAAAGTTTGTTCCGTTGCCACGGCAACAGTATCAAAGATATCAAAAATTCATTCACAGGTCTACATCTGCCGTGTATTTACATTATACAGATGAAGTTTGAAGCAAATCGGTTCAAAATAAGAGAGTGATTTCAAAGCATTTTGAAAGTGACACACTTCCTGCTGCCAGTTGGTGGCGCTATAACTTTGACTCACAATAGTCACATCCATGTGATCGGTCTCTTACAGCGAAAACACTGCTGAAGTTTCATCAAGATCAGTTAATGTATGCTGAAGTTATAACACACATCCTGTTTCATGTTTCTCGCCATAATTTCGTTTCCTCGCCACGGCCAAACCGTTCGAGGTATCCCGTGGCACTTTTTCATCCTTAATGTCTTGACTTCACGCTGATCGAGTTTCGTCGAATTTGGTTCAGTGCTCTAGGAGCAATAATTTAAATTCCATTGCATGTGTTTTAAACACAACCCTAAATAGCCGTCTTCCTGTTGGGCTGGGGTAAAAAGTAAGAGTGTGAAGTAGGCTATATATGAAACGATGAGATCTATATGTGTACCAAGTTTCATATTATTACATGCAAGTGTGTTTGATTTATGGACCAAATTTTCAGACCAAGTTTATTGACCAAGTTAATCTGATTAATAAACTAATTATATAAAACTATTGTCAATTCACTACAATTAAACTAGTTATATGCCTTTACTTATAAAAAATAAAAATAAAAACTTATTTAAAAATTACCAGGCTTGAGAAATGTATTTTCTTTATGCAGGTCATACACACAGCAGTGAAATGGTTAAGCCCCCTCCCCCTGCACACACACACACACACACACAGACAGCCAGCCAGTCAGCCAGCCAGCCAAAGACACAGAGACACAGAGACATGTAGGCTCAGAGTGGCCATATTCAAACAAAAATATCTGACTTTCTGTGGGTCCTAGCTAATAAGTGTCAATTAGAAAGTTGTCCGGCTCGAGGAGTACAATATACATACCAATTTTTGTAACTCTAGTTAAAACTAACAACCCCACTTTTGTCAAAAGGTGGCGCTACTGAGCCCTCACCACGCCCGTTTCTGAAACTTTGCACGTGTCTACTGGCTAATAAATGTGATGTGTCTGTCGAGTTTCATGCAATTTGAAGCATGCTAAGGGTCTCAAAAGCATCCAAAAAGCATCCTAAAAGAAGGGTAAAGTTTGATGCGTCGCCACGGCAACAGTTTCAAAGATATCAAGAATCCATTCACAGGTCTACATCTGCCGTATGTTTACATTATACATATGAAGTTTGAAGCAAATCGGGTAAAAATAAAAGGGTGATATCAAAGCATTTTGAAAGTGACACACTTCCTGCTGCCAGTTGGTGGCGCTATAACTTTGACTCACAATAGTCACATCCATGTGATCGTCCTCTTACAGCGAACACACTGCTGAAGTTTCATCAAGATCAGTTAATGTATGCTGAAGTTATAACACACTTCCTGTTTCACGTTTCTCGCCATGATTTCGTTTCCTCGCCACGGACAAACCGTTCGAGATATAAAAAATCCCCTCGCAAACTTTCATCCTCAATGTCTTGACTTCACGCTGACCGAGTTTCGTCGAATTTGGATCAAAGCTCTAGGAGGAGTATATGACATTCCATTGCGAGCGTTTTACAAACAAACCTCAATAGCCGACTTCCTGTTGGGCTGGGGTAAAAAGTAAGAGTGTGAGGTATAGATGAAACGATGAGATCAACATGTGTACCGAGTTTCATATTATTACATACAAGCGTGTTTGAGTTATGGACCAAGTGTTCGGACCCCGTTCCAGGGGGCGCTGACGAGCCGCCCTACCACGCCCGGGTACCAGCTTCAGCCCGGCTCTGATGGCCGCGGGTTCTGACCCGTGTGCAAAGTTTCAAGAGTTTTCGAGCACGTTAAGGGCCCCAAAAGTGCCCAAAAGGTAGTAAAATAATAATTAATATAGCTGCGAGCAGCGATTGCGGGCCCAAGCCGGTGGCACCGCAACCCCGATGCCTTTAGTTACCCAAAGGCACCGGGATGGTGGTACCGCCGGCTTTGGCCCTTTATCGCTGCTCACAGCTATATTTATATTTAATATAAAGCCGGTGGCACCGCCACCTTGGTGCCTTTAGGGTTATTCTGTATGACGTGTAAAAACGTAACCCCCGCTTTGACTATCGAAAAGAAGTGTATTGTAGAGCTTGCATCAATGCGGACTCGATGCGCTGTGCGCTGTAACTCCATGTGGCTTTAAGCGCATCATTCTCCACTCGGGATGCGCATAAGCGTTTTGTGCCACACTGTACTGAGCCTTTCATATCATAATGCAATGACAGATTATTAATTGCCTTTCTTGTTCTGTTCTATCTATTATGTGTTGATAAAAGATAGGACAGAGCACTAAAAACCTCAAACAAAGCACTAAAAACTTAAGCTGTTTGCTGTGTAGTCTGAGAATGAGCTGTTTGATTTGCACCCTCTTCCTATTCACTGTCCTCCATAAAAACCAGCTATTCAGGTCCATGTTGTTCTAGAAAGTTTGTATGTTGCTGCCTCATTTAACATCTCTGCTATACATTTAAAACATGTTGTCTCAAATAACATGGCTCTATCTAAAATAATTTATCTTTTTGATTTTTGTTATCTTGTTTTTCATGAATGTATTTTACAACAATACAAAGAGCAATGTGTATTTACCACTAATATAGTTTGTAATGGCTTTTTTTTGTCATAGATTATAATCATATATTTTTTGGGATTTGTTATTTATCTTTATAATGAAGTTGTCTGTATTAAGTAGATTGTGTTTAACACACACAAGAGTGATTTATCAGTTCAACACATAGTTATAGAAATTCTACTTTATCTAAAAAAACCTGCACTTTATACACACACACACACACACACACACATACATAAATACAATATAAATAAAAATACAAAAAGAAACATCAAATGTGTTTTTAGTCAGAGTATTATTTTATACAGAAACAAATATTTGTAATTCAGATAAGAATGAAGTTAGTGTTGTAAAATCTTAAGGAAAACAAATATATTGAAATATAGCACATGAATTTTAAATTCATTCAACTTCAATTACAAATACAATCTTACTTTTATTTAAAGCAAACTATACATTTAAAAGATGGGGGTTATATGCCTATTTTGTCATTTAAAAATATTGTTATGCAAATTGTTATGCAAAAAGACAAGGACTTAGAGACAAGGACTTGTAGGAAAAATCACAGCCAGCCACACACACACACATAAACACAGACAACAGCCCTCCCCTCCCCACACAGACACACACAGAGAGAGAGAGAGAGAGAGAGAGAGAGAGAGAGAATCGCAGGGGAAATAAATCCATTCAAACTACAATATCTGACTTTCTGTTGCTCAGAGCGAATGACTTTAAATTGGAAAGTTGATCGGCTTGACGAGAACAATATACGTGGAAAGTTTTGTAACTGTAGGTAAAATGAGCAAAGTTATAACACACTTTATGTGTCCTTTTTTAGTCATAAAATTCATTTCCTCGCCACGGCCAGACCGTTCGAGATATCAAAAATCCGTCCGGAATTGAGCATCCTCAATGTCTTGACTTCATGCACACCGAGTTTGGTTGTGATTGGTAAACACATGCGTTGTAATTTGATGTATTTCTCCTAGGAGAATTATTCAAACAACCCATAATTCCCAACTTCCTTCTTAAAACTTAGAGCACGAAAGTTGTTTGGCCTGATGTGATCTTTAATTGTACCGAGTTTCATATTAATTCATGCAAGTGTGTTTGATTTATGGACAAATTTTCGAATCCCAGTCCAGGGGGCGCTGTCGAGCCGCCCTGCCACGCCCGGTTACCAGCTTCAGCCCGGCCCTGATGGCCATGGGTTCTGACCCGTGTGCAAAGTTTCAAGAGTTTTAGAGGATGTTAAGGCCCCCGAAAATGCCAGAGAAGTTGCACACAGCAAATAAAGGGTTAAAATTAACCTGACAGGCGCCCCTCCTCTCACTCACACAGAGAGACACTGAGAGACTGGCAAAATTCTGAGATTTTCTCTACATTCAAACAAACATATCTGACTTTCTGTGGGTCCTAGCTAATGAGTGTCAATTAGAAAGTTGTCCGGCTCGAGGAGTACAATATACATACTGATTTTTGTAACTGTAGATAAAACTAACAACCCCACTTTTGTCAAAAGGTGGCGCTACTGAGCCCTCACCACACCCGTTTCTGAAACGTTGCACATGTCTACTGGCTAATAAATGTGATGTGTCTGTCGAGTTTCATGCAATTTGAAGCATGCTAAGAGTCTCAAAAGCATCCTAAAAGAATGGTAAAGTTTGATGCGTTGCCACGGCAACAGTTTCAAAGATATCAAGAATCCATTTACAGGTCTTCATCTGCCATGTATTTGCATTATACAGATGAAGTTTGAAGCAAATCGAGTTAAAATTAGAGGGTGATTTCAAAGCATTTTGAAAATGACACACTTCCTGCTGCCAGTTGGTGGCGCTATAACTTTGACTCACAATAGTCACATCCATGTGATCGTCCTCTTACAGCGAACACACTGCTGAAGTTTCATCAAGATCGGTTGATGTGTGCTGAAGTTATGATACACTTCCTGTTTCACGTTTCTCGCCATAATTTTGTTTCCTCGCCACGGCCAAACCGTTCGAGATATCAAAAATCCCCTCGCAAACTTTCATCCTCAATGTCTTGACTTCACGCTGACCGAGTTTCGTCGAATTTGGATCAAAGCTCTAGGAGGAGTATTAAAAATTCCATTGCGAGTGTTTTACGAACAACCCTAAATAGCCGACTTCCTGTTGGGCTGGGGTAAAAAGTAAAAGCGCGAGGTATAGATGAAACGATGAGATCAACATGTGTACCGAGTTTCATATTATTACATGCAAGCGTGTTTGATTTATGGACCAAGTGTTCGGACCCCGTTCCAGGGGGCGCTGTCGAGCCCCCCTGCCACGCCCGGGTACCAGCTTCAGCCCGGCCCTGATGGCCGCGGGTTCTGACCCGTGTGCAAAGTTTCAAGAGTTTTCGAGCATGTTAAGGGCCCCAAAAGTGCCCAAAAGGTTACAAAATAATAATAATAAAATATAGCTGCGAGCAGCGATTGCGGGCCCAAGCCGGTGGCACCGCAACCCTGATGCCTTTAGTTACCCAAAGGCACCGGGATGGTGGTACCGCCGGCTTTGGCCCTTTATCGCTGCTCACAGCTATATTTATATTTAATATAAAGCCGGTGGCACCGCCACCTTGGTGCCTTTAGGGTTATTCTGTACGACGTGTAAAAACGTAACCCCCGCTTTGACTATCAAAAAGAAGTGTATTGTAGAGCTTGCATCAATGCGGACTCGATGCGCTGTGCGCTGTAACTCCATGTGGCTTTAAGCGCATCATTCTCCACTCGGGATGCGCATAAGCGTTTTGTGCCACACTGTACTGAGCCTTTCATATCATAATGCAGTGACGCAATGACAGATTATTAATTGCCTTTCTTGTTCTGTTCCATCTATTATATGTTGATAATAGATAGGACAGAGCACTAAAAACCTCAAACAAAGCACTAAAAACTTAAGCTGTTTGCTGTGTAGTCTGAGAATGAGCTGTTTGATTTGCACCCTCTTCCTCTTCACTGTCCTCCATAAAAACCAGCTATCCAGGTCCATGTTGTTCTAGAAAGTTTGTATGTTGCTGCCTCAATTAACATCTCTGCTATACATTTAAAACATGGCTATATCTAAAATAATTTATCTTTTTGATTTTTGTCATCTTGTTTTTCATGAATATTTTACAACAATACAAAGAGCAATGTGTATTTTCCATTAATATAGTTTGTAATGGCTTTTTTTGTCATAGATTATAATCATATATTTTTTGGATTTGTTATTTATCTTTATAATGAAGTTGTCTGTATTAAGTAGATTGTGTTTAACACAAGAGTGATTTATTAGTTCAACACATAGTTATAGAAATTCTACTTTATCTAAAAAAACCCTGCACTTTATACACACACACACACACACACACACACATAAATACATGTAAATAAAAATACCAAAAAAAAAACATCAAATGTGTTTTTAGTCAGAGTATTATTTTATACAGAAACAAATATTTGTAATTCAGATAAGAATGAAGTTAGTGTTGTAAAATCTTAAGGAAAACAAATATATTGAAATATAGCACATGAATTTTAAATTCATTCAACTTCAATTACAAATACAATCTTACTTTTATTTAAAGCAAACTATACATTTAAAAGATGGGGGTTATATGCCTATTTTGTCATTTAAAAATATTGTTATGCAAATTGTTATGCAAAAAGACAAGGACTTAGAGACAAGGACTTGTAGGAAAAATCACAGCCAGCCACACACACACACATAAACACAGACAACAGCCCTCCCCTCCCCACACAGACACACACACACAGAGAGAGAGAGAGAGAGAGAGAGAGAGAGAATCGCAGGGGAAATAAATCCATTCAAACTACAATATCTGACTTTCTGTTGCTCAGAGCGAATGACTTTAAATTGGAAAGTTGATCGGCTTGACGAGAACAATATACGTGGTAAGTTTTGTAACTGTAGGTAAATTGAGCAAAGTTATAACACACTTTATGTGTCCTTTTTTAGTCATAAAATTCATTTCCTCGCCACGGCCAGACCGTTCGAGATATCAAAAATCCGTCCGGAATTGAGCATCCTCAATGTCTTGACTTCATGCACACCGAGTTTGGTTGTGATTGGTAAACACATGCATTGTGATTTGATGTATTTCTCCTAGGACAATTATTCAAACAACCCATAATTCATAATTCATAAATAACTTCCATTTGAACTGTCATAAAACTTAGAGCACGAAAGTTGTTTGGCCTGATGTGATCTATAATTGTACCGAGTTTCATATTAATTCATGCAAGTGTGTTTGATTTATGGACAAATGTTCGAATCCCAGTCCAGGGGGCGCTGTCGAGCCGCCCTGCCACGCCCGGTTACCAGCTTCAGCCCGGCCCTGATGGCCATGGGTTCTGACCCGTGTGCAAAGTTTCAAGAGTTTTCGAGGATGTTAAGGCCCCCGAAAATGCCAGAGAAGTCGCACACAGCAAATAAAGGGTTAAAATTAACCTGACAGGCGCCCCTCCTCTCACTCACACAGAGGGACACTGAGACACTGGCAAAATTCTGAGATTTTCTCTACATTCAAACAAACATATCTGACTTTCTGTGGGTCCTAGCTAATGAGTGTCAATTAGAAAGTTGTCCGGCTCGAGGAGTACAATATACATACCGATTTTTGTAACTGTAGATAAAACTAACAACCCCACTTTTGTCAAAAGGTGGCGCTACTGAGCCCTCACCACGCCCGTTTCTGCAACTTTGCACATGTCTACTGGCTAATAAATGTGATGTGTCTGTCGAGTTTCATGCAATTTAAAGCATGCTAAGGGTCTCAAAAGCATCCTAAAAGAATGGTAAAGTTTGATGCGTCGCCACGGCAACAGTTTTCAAAGATATCAAGAATCCATTCACAGGTCTACATCTGCCCTATGTTTACATTATACAGATGAAGTTTGAAGCAAATCGGGTAAAAATAAAAGGGTGATTTCAAAGCATTTTGAAAGTGACACACTTCCTGCTGCCAGTTGGTGGCGCTATAACTTTGACTCACAATAGTCACATCCATGTGATCGTCCTCTTACAGCGAACACACTGCTGAAGTTTCATCAAGATCAGTTAATGTATGCTGAAGTTTTAACACACTTCCTGTTTCACGTTTCTCGCCATGATTTCATTTCCTCGCCACGGACAAACCGTTCGAGATATCAAAAATCCCCTCGCAAACTTTCATCCTCAATGTCTTGACTTCACGCTGACCGAGTTTCGTCGAATTTGGATCAAAGCTCTAGGAGGAGTATTTCAAATACCATTGCGAGCGTTTTACAAACAAACCTCAATAGCCGACTTCCTGTTGGGCTGGGGTAAAAAGTAAGAGCGCGAGGTATAGATGAAACGATGAGATCAACATGTGTACCGAGTTTCATATTATTACATGCAAGCGTGTTTGAGTTATGGACCGAGTGTTCGGACCCCGTTCCAGGGGGCGCTGACGAGCCCCCCTGCCACGCCCAGGTACCAGCTTCAGCCCGGCTCTGATGGCCGCGGGTTCTGACCCGTGTGCAAAGTTTCAAGAGTTTTTGAGCATGTTAAGGGCCCCAAAAGTGCCAAAAAGGTAGTAAAATAATAATACTAAAGAAAAATAATTCTTAGGAAAACAATAGGGCCTTCGCCCTTTCAGGGCTTGGGCCCTAATAATCCTTAGGAAAACAATAGGGCCTTCGCCCTTTCAGGGCTTGGGCCCTAATTATAATAATAATAATAGTAAAGAAAAATAATCCCAAGGAAAACAATAGGGCCTTCGCCCTTTCAGGGCTTGGGCCCTAATTAAATAGTTGAATTTACTGTAAAAGTAAATGTAGGCCTAACCGACATTAAACGAAACATTTTGGCTGCTGTCAATATATGTCAAATATTTAGAAGCATGTTTTCCAAAAACCAATTATATTTAATTGTTTATTATTTGTATATACAATTGCTCTGCCCAAACTTGAGTTTTTGAGTTTAGCAATTTAGAAAGCAATTAAAATTTGTCCAGATAAAGGTGATGGTTATTATGAAAATAAGAAGTGACAGGGTAACACAATAGTGTCAGCATTTTAATTATCATCACATATAATCACAATGGCTCAAAAAAAAAAAAAAAAAAAAAAACTATATTAATAATAATATCATATTTAGTTTAAATAGTTGTCAGGGCTTTTAGATTTAGAACTGACACATGGGGTTTGAATGCCTAACGTTACACCTTCAGTTCCCCTGTCCTTTCTTTTACTGTCTATGGTCAGATCTTTCACCACAAAGTCAAACAAGGCTCAGCAGCTGTGACTATGCACAATTATAATCAAGTAAATTATTGATTAGGTTTTGCTCAAATTACGCAAATGTGTGATATATTATAAAGCTTAGAGATGGACAAATCTAATCTGTTAGCATGGTTAGCATTCACACCTTTGAGGAGTTTTTATAAGAGAGAGCTATCAAAACAAGCGTGCTTTTATAAACCACTCATAAAATAATAATATTTACACAAAATCACTTCATCTATCACATCCTATATGCTAAATGTTTAAATAAAGTGTGTGTATTTAATAATCTAGGCTATTTCAGACTGCTAGCCATTAGGCTATAAACTGTCGTTAACCACAAAGAGATAAACTTCGATATGAGTAGCTAATAGAAATATTCTCAGCATTTTCCTACAAGAAAAAATATCACATCTCGCCTGAGACGATAAAACCAACAGACCACTCACTGAGGCACAATGACATTTCAAAAGCATCATGAGACTGTCGTGTTGTCAATGACAACTGGATGAGGACACTTACCTCACACACTTTATCAAACCGAACAACGCGTCATCCTCACTGTTAAACATCCGCATCTGCACTTAGACGTTCACAAATGATTCTGATAGCGAAAGCAAATTTGAACAGTCCATTGAAAGCTGACACAACCTTCACAATTTACATGAGGAGTGCTGTCTGGGAGTATTTCTGACTTTGTTATGCTGCCCTCATGCGGTGCAGATGTGAAATGTAGCCTGCAAAGTGGGTGAAGGTTGTCTTGTGTGAGGTTATTAGATGTTTGCCAACTGTAATAGAACTAAACTTTTTAGGAAACAAAGCAAATTATAAGTGAAAAAAATATATAAGCTTTGGAGAAATCTAGACCTAGTCTTAAAGTCACAATTGGTATGGTATATTATTTGTATAGACTATATTAATTCTTGTGCCCTAATCTTTCATCTTAAAGTACCCCTGTGGTAAAAATCAAAATGTTAATGTTGTTTTATGTCTATGTGGTCTTTTTAAAATATGCTTTAAGACAAACCATGTGCAAATTCACAAGTCAACACTGCGTATTTTCTCTTTTGCAATGAACCAAAGTCTCAAATAAATCGTTTCTGACGTCACAAACTACCTAGTAAACAATCACGTTAACGTGTGATCATCAACAAATGGTGTGAGTTAGTGGTTTGGCTAATTGACTTTATGCACAGTTGCACTACTTCCTGAACTTCAGCCAGCTCCTTGTTTCCTGTCTGCCATTATTGGGCAAAATTGATTAATTCAGGTGTGTCTGATTATTGTTGCCGTGACTACTGAGGTCAAGCACACCTGAATTAATCAATGTGTCCAATAATGACAGACAGGAAACAAGGAGCTGGCTGAAATTCAGGAAGTAGTGAAGCTGTGCATAAAGCCAATTGAGACAATAGTCGAGTTACATTCTAGCTATTTTAACATGGGGGAGATGCAGATTTGACTTACTTTTTGACTTACTTTTGTAGACTGCCTCAAGCGGTCAGAATGGGCTTTATGCACAGCTGCACTACTTCCTGAACTTAAGCCAGCTCCTTGTTTCCTGTCTGCCATTATTGGCTAAATTGATTAATTCAGGTGTGCCTGATTATTGTTGCCGTGACTACTGAGGTCAAACACACCTGAATTAATCAATTTGGCCAATAATAGCAGACAGGAGGAGCTGGCTTAAGTTCAGGAAGTAGTGCAGCTGTGCATTTGGTCAATTGCAGTTTAATTCACTTATGTGTTGGTTTCAGGGACAGGGAGGTTGCCGCTTGAATCCTAGATTATTGGGTCAGATTGAAAACTAAAAGTCTAAAACTAAAAGTCTTTAAAGGTGCCATCTGGCACAAAAAAAATCAGAACATACACCATATTCCATACCAGAATGGGGCAGTATACCTCCAGAAAGTGAGTTGTGCCACGGCCGTGCGCACTTCATAGACAGTAAAAGAAATGGACAGAGCGATCACTTTGGAACTCCATTGAGATGATTGAAGCCCGTTTTTGGCGATTTTTTTTAGCACTTCCGTCCCTGACGCGCAGACTCAAACAGAGCTTGACGACGTAGATGTGACGAGAGTGACCCGTCTGTCTTCTAGTGGCTGTGGCATGAGAAATCTGAATCATTCCCTTCTGAAACATGCAGAGGCAGAGAGTGTGAATAGGAGCTGTCCATGAGCTAGGAGAAGGAGACAATTTTGCTAGGTATTCTGATTAATTATTTTGTCATTTTGCCCCCACGTTTCCCCGATTGCGCGCAAGCTTCTTCTCCTGTACATACGGTAATCTCTCTACTGTGCGACAGAGAGTCGCGTGGGTATGACGCAATCGTTAGCTTACTTTCACTAAAACTGCTTCTACGGGGCCATAACATAAGCTACAAGGTAATGGAGCTATTTATACATTGTTGTGTTTCTTTAGAAATAAATAAAGGACAAATGGGGTCTTCAAATGCCTCAGATGTAAAGTTATTCGCTGTCAAAGTGACGCCAAAATGAATGGGAGTCAATGGGAATGCTAACGCAAGTGAAGTTCTGCTACAAGATGTCAGCTCCCGCGAGGCTTCAACTTCCAGTCGATGGATTACCCCCTTGGCGCACTCTCATGTCTTCAAACAACACGAGCAAGCGCTGTCTTGCTCTCTCTCCATCGCGCACATTAATCAAATCATTTGACACGATCGTAAAAGGTTGTAAGACCGCAGTTTCACGTGGAGCATTTGGAGATTTTTAGAGATTAGAGACTCAATGAACAACATCTCAATGCTAAATTATAAAGGCCGTCTCATAGACAACCCAGTGCATTTCGACGATATGGGAAAATTAAAGCCCGGGCTATTATTTCAAGTTTTATGGTATTCGTTTTGTTCATATTACATTTTTACTATTAGTTTGAATTAATTTGACAGACAGCATTCCCTGATGTTGACCAAGCTAGCGCCTGTCAGAGCTGCCAACTCTCAAATTCACCGTGAGACACACAATTGACACTTTTCACACACTCTTACGCCACACATCAATTTTAACTGCTTTTTTTTTCAAGATTTTGATAGCTTATTTTATGTACTTGCCGTTTTTTTTTTATCATTCAAATTTGGCTGGGTGGCTAGTAACACATTTTTCTGTGGTGTGACAAACTCATAACACAGACTTAATTTTGACTTTACAGGGACTTTAAAGGTGCCCTCTGGCATTTAAAATCAAATCATACAACATATTCCATACCAGATGGGGGCAGTATACCTCCAGAAATACCTCCACGGCCACGCACACTCTCATGTCTTCAAACAATACGGGCGAGCGCTGTGTTGCTCTGTCTCCCTCGTGCATATTAATCAAATCAATTGACACGATAGTAAAAGGTTGGAAGACCGCAGTTTCACGTGGAGCATTTGAAGATTTTTACAGATTAGAGACTAAATGAACAACATCTCAATACTAAATTATAAAGGCCGTCTCATAGACAAGTCGGTGCATTTCGACGATATGGGAAAATTAAAGCCCAGGCTATTATTTCTAGTTTTATGATATTCGTTTTGTTCATATTGCATTTTTATCATTAGTTTTAATTAATTTGACAGACAGCATTCCCTGATGTGGACCAAGCTAGCGTCTTTCAGAGCTGCCAACTCTCACAACACTTTTCACACACTCTCACGCCACACATCAATTTTGTCATGCAAAAGGACACGGAGACCGATGTCAGCTCTCAGATTCTGTTCATTTTATTACGCAATTCAAACAATAAATACAGTTTTGGCGCTTTACATAACAGATCCCTAACGCACGTGAACCGATCATCTCTACTAGCTAATGGTAAAAGAACACGAACACTGTTGAAAGATACAGTATGTTACAACTTACCAAAATTTATTCCTCATGCATAATATCGACCAATTATTTTTTGAACTCTTCCCTGAACTGAAATGTAGTAGTGGGCTGTATTTTCCACACGACTGACATCAGGTTCAAGTACACACAACACAAGCCCCGGCGCGAGCGCGACTCACTCGTGTACTGCAGTTTGGCTGGTGGTAACGTTGCTCGCCCGCATACCGCCTCCCATAGACCTTATTCAGAGCAGCGCCATGACAGGTATGAAAGTGAGGCTGTGAGGGATAGTCTTACCGTGTTTCCAATGGCATCCGCTGTAAAAAGCTGAATAAAGCTCCTAGATTACTTACAATTTTCCACAACTTACATTGTCGGGAGTTTTTTGTCACTTTTTTGAGTTTTTTGGAGTTTGTTGCCACTGCGAACAAAATTATTTGGAATTACACATATAAAGTGAACATGGGATGGGGCATAGTGTTCTTTTACATGGAAACTGAGATACATTATACCATGGTCTGGGTGAATACTCGATTCTGATTGGCTGCAGGGTGTCCGTTAAAAAGTGATAGAGGACACTAGTAAAGTAGTTCTGGTGAAACTGCCTGTTTACCATTCGAAATTTCTAAATAAATGCGCTGCCTACAACAGCTGTGAGTAACCATAGCAACAGGCAGTCAAACGCTCTATCAAAACAAACATCTACGTTAGATAGCCTACAGCAATGAGCGACTTCGTTATTTCTTTTAACATTTATGGAGAATATGGCAACTTTGACGACTGGTATGCTGTAGGTCGACTCTCCGATGCTTGACTGGAGAGCCGTCAAATAATGTCGGGGACAGGCCATCGATGCGAGAGCAGTCTGCGGGCTTACTGGGCTCCGTCTCTCCGTGAGAGACCAAGCTGGAGCAACGTACTGCATCAAGTGCCCATCATGGGCAGCAGTAACGTTACCCAGCTTTTGTGGATCCTCCTGACTGGCCGACTTTTTCAAATTGCACTATAAATGGAAACGTTGAAATTAATTGTAAATAAAAAAGCTAGCAATAGCATGTAGGCAAATGACCCTCTCTTTGATCTGATTAATTTCCCAGATAGCAGACTGACATTGAATCAACGTGGAAATATGACATCGAACGTTGATCTGACATTGTTTTGCTCATCGAATTAACGTTGAACCAACGTCAGACGCGTCATTCTTTCAAAACTAACGGAAAATCAACTTGAAATCAACGCGATGTTTCAACGTTATGAAAGCAAACCAATTTTCGATTTTCATTTAGCTTTGAAGAATGCCGCGTCTGACGTTGGTTCAACGTTAATTCGATGAGCAAAATCAACGTTGTTTCAATGTCATGAGAGACGTCGTTTCCACATTGATTCAATGTCAGTTTGCTGTCTGGGTTATTGCCCTCTATCCACAAGTTTCCGAGGGGCGCTCCTGTAAAAAATAAAGTGGGTGAAACTTCCGGTGAGGCGGCGGAAGTAGCATTCCAATGGTATTTTGTATGTTAGTTAGCGAAGAGGCTAGCTGTTTTTCGGAGAATTATTTTACTATTTAAAGACGCAAATCTTTATGAGAGATGTCGTTACGGAGCTCATGGACAACATGTGCTGTTCGCGGTTGTATGTATAACCGGACTAAACTAGTTCAGTGGCTTAAACGTGATTGTTTTGAACATAAGCTGAAAACGAAATCAGAGTGATCCTGCCAACGACTGTAGTTTCCATCACCTCCCAAAAGACGACGAATCTTCCTGTGTACATTTGTTTAAATTCTTAATATTCTATAAACTTTTATCAGCATGTGTTTGGCTGTTCTCTACTGATGTTGCACCTAAACTCAGGATCAAAGCCTGTGTTGACAGAATACCAAATGTGCCAGTTAATGTATTCAAGTAGCACGTTCATTTATAATTTTGAATAAACTCCAAAGCACAATGACTAAGTGTGTATTTTTTATTTTAATTGTTTGTCAGCTCGCACAACTGTCTGTCACCATGCCTTGATGAGTATTGATTATTAATAATGTTATTATAATACTCCCAATCAACTACTGCGGAGGGTAAAGGTACTGTTATTTCACCCTTTTTAATTTCGTTGAGGTTGTGTTCCCACATCGTTAGCTTGGATCGCTATAACTTGAATGACTGTCAACTGTTGAATGAACGAGTGTCAAGCATGTCAAATCGTGCTTTGTTTACTTCCAACCGGAAGTCGCGCCCACTTTTGACGCAAGGCCTCATGGGGCGTAGGAAACTTGTGGATAAGCGCAAATCGCTGGTGCTCAGAACTAATTGTTTTTTTTTTTTTGTGTGTGTGTGTGTGTTTTATTTATTTTTGTTTGATTAATTGTTTTATGTGTAATAAAAAAACTATGCCTACCTTTGTGTTTCATGAAAAAAAAAAATGCATTTTTGAACCTAAGGGTTCTACAAGCTGAGCGGACTATATATCTCCGGTTGCTAAATAAACCGTCAGGCAAGTTATTATTTGTAAAAATTAGATTTAGCCTAATTAAAATATAAACTAATGTTTTATAAATGTTTTATTTGGCAAGTGACCATGGTATAAGCGGGTTAATGCCCTCCGAGGTGTCCATTGTCAGGTTTTAATGGACGACGGCGAGGCGTAAACCGGCCGACGCGCATTAACCCTTACTTAACTGTTTGCTAGCAGTAGCACATCTTAGCATCCTAAATGCCAAGATTTACATGCTCCTTACAAAATGCTCCACTCTTCTCTACAATGTTAATATAGGATTTAAATGGATAATATACTTATACTGACCACATTCCAAAAAGCAGCATTTAATAAAGTGAAGTTCTGCCCTCCCTTTTTTAATTTCTTTTGAAAAATTACTTTATTGAAAATATTTACTAGATAAACAAAGTGTCAATTTAAGAACAAAGCCTTTAAAACATTATGATGATTGCTATGTAATTGACCAAGGCAGTACAAATTATTAAAATTTAATTAATTAAAGTGTCTCTGAATTCTGGAAATGCTTTCTGAAAATTTGGTAGATGCAGTTACAGAGTATTCTGGCAAGTCTTTTTGACTATCCACAATAATTTGTAACTGCAACCTTTTATTTCTGCAAGAAGACCAGACATTTGTAGATCCTACTCCTATTTTTAGATCCTTCTTGTTATCAATAACCAAAGGTATACAGAGAGTTCAAGTGAGTAAGTTCCCACTATTAAGCCTATTTATTATAAAATCAAAATGGAGCTGGTTCTATTTTCTCAGATGCAGTGTTTAGGAAGAGATACAAAAAAAGTGCACAATATTGAAACATCACTTTGTTTTATCATACAGGAGGATCAAAATAATGACATTCTCAAACGTTTAAGCCAATATTGTAAAAAATACAAAAAAGAAGAGGAACAATATTTTCCACTAAGACAACACTACCTGATAGAGATGTGAAGGGGTTTAGGACTCCCTTAGACTGTGTTAGAGAGTATCAAAACTGATGATACAAATGGCTGACAACCCCACTGCTTGGTCTTGAAACGACATGGCACAACTTTTAAGCTGCAAAATGATATGTTGAAAGGCACCACACTTTACAACTTACTCACAGATATTTTGCAACACACTTTTAAACACTGTCACCAAGAAACCTTAAGGCGAATGTCATGTGCAAACTTGAGAAAAATAGATTAAACGTACTACTCTCTACGTAACCCCTCCAATTAAAATGTGCTTTTGTTCTTTTCCGCTTCACTGAAGTTTGTTTCTATATCTTAAATGTATCAAATTTAAAACGAGGATTGCATTAATCATTACATTGGTTATTGTTCACAGGCATTTCCCTGGTCCCCCTCTTCAGACAAGCTTAGAGAGCGAAGGACCCCATTATAAGTTCCTGTAGTTTTTACGACCTTCTCCCTCCTTAATAAAAGTCCATATGAGTGTATTGACGATGTCTGGCTGGTCTTGTTGCAGCCAGTGACTGGCTCCAGAGATGATGTTGAGGCGGAAATGGTTTCTGATGTACAGACGGCAGGCCTCGGCCATGTCCTGCTCCAGGAAGGCATCTCTCTCTCCCCACAGCAGCAATACAGGAGACTTCACCTCACTTTGACTCAGTGGGAGGACACTGCCAAATACAAAAATTAGGACTGTCAATTGATTGTCAAATTAATTACATGATATGATGATTTATTAATCGATAGCATTTTACAAAAGGTATCTTTAACGTTAGTTAATGCATTAATTAACATAAACAACAAACAATATATTTGCTACAGTATTTATTCATATTTTTTAACTGTTCATGTTAGCTCAGGTCCATTATATAATAAAACAAATACTACTTAATGAATGAATAAATGCTGAAATTAACATTAACTAAGATTAATAAATGCTCTAGGTTTTTTTTATTGTTAGTTCATGTTAACTAATGCAGTTATCTAATGTTAAAAAATTAAACCTTATAGTAAAGTGTTACCAATTAAACAGTTCCCAATCAATCTGTCATGGCTGGGCTAGCAATGAAGAGAAGAGGATCTAATGCAACACTTTTAGTTAAACCAAAAACAAAGGAGATAATCAACTCACTAAACAGCAAAGAATAAACAGAGAAAATGTGTGGCAGCATAAACAACATGAGAAAAAGAACAAAACAAAATGAAGACTTTGGCCAAAACGAAGAATTGCAGCATGCGCATTAACCTTGCACACTGTATACAATGATAGGCTCAGTAGCTTCTTGTTTTTCCTTTTTTTTATTCCAATAACTTTATTGAACAATATAAACGTAAATGATCAGGTACAACATATTAAATGTCCTAATCAGACAACTGACAAGATTCATAGCATAAGAAAGAAAATGTAAATAAATAAAGAAGTAAAATAAAGAAATAAAATTAAGAAGAGGCTCAGTAACTTCTGCAGCACAAACACAAGCTTGTAGTCCACAGTTGTTGCTGTTATGTGACGTAGCGGTGTCTGACAAACATTAGGGACTTTAAGCAACAGCTGCTGATAGAACGGCGACGGCAGCCGGAAATAAACAGTTAACTGCCATAGCTAAAGAGCGCAAACATCACTAAGCAACAGTAAAGAGGACGACATAGGGAATAATTTAATCATCAGACAAAATACAAAAAGAAAGTGATTTTAAAAAGAAAGAGAAGGGTTGATTTTAGCACTTAATGATATACAGAAACGATTTCGATGTCACATAATCTAAAACATAACATTAACTGTCTGTCACGTAGTAACGACTACGGCAAATCAGCTGTTCTCCCCTAGTAGACGGTTACAGTAGAACGTCAAGAAGTAGCAGTTAATGTCGCGCATGCGCAATAGAACGCCAGAATGCCGTTGCCGTTCCACCTGAGGCTGTTGCTTAAAGTCCCTATTGTTACGGTCCTTAGGCCTGGGGGTCTGCCCAGGTGTACTGCTGCTTGTTTGTCTTCTGCAGGTCCTGTGTGCACACCTGTCTCCAGTTGGTAATCAGCGGTAGCTGGTACAAAGAGCAAAGAACGGGCCGACTGTTGAGAAATTTGCACCTATAGTAGTAATATCCCCAATGGGCTCTATGCACGGCAGTATTTCCGGTGAAGGTGTAAGGATGCTCGATAACTTCCGCCGATCGTAGAGTCCAATGCAATGCCGAGAATTTATATTGAATTTTATTCTCCATGGTTATACTAAAGAAACGTTAGTCACAAAAACAGACACCCCTCGTTGTGTTTATGCTTCTTTTTAACCTTGGATATTATGATTAATTATATGAATCCCTATACTTGATGATTTCCTTGCAAGAGACCCCCTTTCTAAAATATGAAGGCATCTAGAATATGTATAAAGACCTATTTGTACTATGTGAGAAAAAGTGTGCTATTATGCTAAATTTAAATAATTCACTTTTATATTATTAATGCACTGAAGCCAAAGCAAATATATTTTATATCTTTTTTTCTACGCTCTATAAGATGTATTGCAATGTTTCCATATATCTTCAATTCAGCTAAATATTATTGTTTTTCATACTAAATATCATTCCACATTGAGACTAAAAAGACATTTTATAAATTCTTTATTTTTTTCTCTATAATGTTTCCACAGACTCCCTAGAACCTTGCGGCCTTCTGACAGCCCTAAAAACCCATCGCGGACACACCAGTTAGTTAAAGAGGTAAAGACATGTTAAAGGTTTGGACACCTTAAGCTCCTCTCCTCAGTTCTCTGATATGTACATATTAAGTCTTTCTGGTTTCCGTAGATACTGTTATGTTAGCGGCCTCCTACACACACCCACCTGCGCACCTACACACCCACTCGAACACACAAACACAGTCAGCGCAACTCTGCCCTGAGACATAATCAAAGTGTGCTTCAGGAGCAGATGGAGGGCTCAGTCATGCGTGCACGTCTCACATGTTTCAAACACATGCACTCAGCAAGCAGATTAAAGCAATAGTATTTCCACAAATGTCAGAGGTATATTAAAATGAACTGAAACACCAATTTTGATCGTTTAGTACTCTCAGAGATACACCCAGCAGTTGAGCTGTTGCTGACATGAACTCAATATGAATGAATTTCATTACTACATCAGCAGTGAGTTAATGGCTGCTCATGCACAGTTCAGAGAGCATGAAATCAATCTCTTTCCCTCTTGACAGGGACACATGCACTTATGAAATGAGTTCCCATTCTGCCCACCTAAATCATGATGATACCAATTTCTTTTATGTCTATAACATTTTGAAATAATTATAGAATCTATTCTTTTTTTATAAGCAAGAGAGCAATGATGTTATAGGAATTACTGCTGCAATAGCTGAAGTAAAAATAAAACAACAGATCTTCAAAGTTGCTTAGTAATATATATAAAAACAAAAACAAATGTGCATTTCAGACACTAGAGGGCGACATTTTCTGACAATAACTAAGCACTTTTTTGCACCTTTTTTGCACTTTAAGACACCAACAAACCAGTTAAAGGACATAATTTGATATAGGATTTTTTAAATAAGAAACACAAGTACCTGAAGACATTTCTGAAGTAGTTTAGGGCCCCTGTGAGGGCCCCTGGCTGTGAGAGGGCATACAGGTATGCTTCAAGGTCTTCTGTGGTGAGCCAGCGACCTTTACAACTGATGCCTGTGCTGCGGCTGGTGAAGAGATTCTTCAGCGCCTGTAAATCCACATTAGCAAGGAATGAGAAAGAAGTCACATAATTTGGTCCCAGTTTATATGAGGTGTCTTTAACTACTATGTAGGGTTTGGGTAACAAAACTGAAAGGCCTGGTTTTAGACCACAATAATTTATAAGTTTATTATTATTAATTTTGACAGATGTCCAAATGACAGGTACAAGTCCTGCATAGCGGCCAAAGAGATTTTAAATCATTCCTCTAACAAAACTGGGGGTTGCTACGTGATGCTGTTGGAGGAAAATATTTCCTTACTTGCTCATCCAAAACACACCAAAGTGTTAAAGAACTGATTCATAATGACTGAGCTGTGTGTGTTGAAGACAGATGGATAAACTTGACCTACTGATATACTCTGTATTAGTAATTCTGACAAACAAACCGAAAAGCTGTTCAGTTATGAAGAATCATCCAGAATGATGGGTAATTAAAACAATAGAGATAGCATCAACCCACACTCTAGTAATTTAGCATTTCTATGCTTATAAGCTACATAGTTCCTTATATGAAATTTTCAAATCAGCCCAGAAATTCAGAAGCCATTGTTTGCTGTACATTCATTACATTAGTGAGGTTTATCAGTAAGGTACAGTAAGGTTTATCAAGTACCAAAAGTATAAACACAATTTTTTTTTTTGAGTCACTGAAGGCATTATTTTTTCAAAAACACAGTAAAAATGTTTATATTTTGTTTTAATTATTTAATTATTTAATGTTTTCTAAACTATTCTATTATGTGACACCAAAACTGAATTTCCAGCAGCCATTACTCAGGTCTTCGTGTCACACAATCCTTCAGAAATTATTCTTGAATGCTGATTTGCTGTTTTGACGAGAAATATTTCTCATTATTATCACATTTGAAAATCGGTGTGCTGCTTAATATTTTTTTGGAAACCAAGATACATTTTTTTCAGGATTCTTTGATGAAAGTTCAAGAGAACAGCATTTATTTGACATATTTATTTTTTGTAACAATGTCTTTAGTGTAATTTTAAATCAATTTAATGCATTTGCATTATTTACTGAATAGTATGCTATTAATTTCTTAAATAATGTTTAAAGTATTGTATTCTGTCAAGCTCACCTTGAAATCGTTGATGGAGAGCATTAGCTCTGGAAAATGTGGCAACTGGAAGAAAAAGTAGTAACTTGACTTGAGCATCTGACTGGGGTGACGAAGGGCATAATCTGGACAGAGAAGAGAGAAAATTAAGAAAAAGTACTTGCCTACCAGTTTCGGTTCCCATTTCGACTTAATTGTCCATATAATGGAATTCAATGGAAACCAAAACTGTTTGAATACCAACATTCTTCAAAATATCTTCTTTTGTGTCTTGCAGAAAAGAAAAAAAAAAGTCACAGGTTTGGAACAACATAAGTATGAGTAAATGATGACAGATTTTTCATTGTCTGGTGGACTATCCCTTTAACCCACCATTGTACAGGGTGGCCACAGGGTAGAGACCTGCACTCCCGTGGGACCCGACGCAACAGAGTGTGGTGCGGGACAAGGTTTGATAGGCTGTAGGAGGCAGGGAGACACTTCTGTGTGGGAAGCGGGAAGCGCAGGTACCTCACAAATCCTTTTTGCTTTTTAGTAAGCAAATGAGTCATATATAAAATGACAATGAAATGGTTTTGGGTTTATATTTAAAATAAATGAGTAAAGAGATTTTGTTTGGTCACACAACATCCTGGTAGTCGGCATGGTGCACTGCATGGAGGACACACATTTTTACTCTGGAGAACTACTCTCAGTGAAGCAAATTGCATTGATTTTTCAGCCATCATAAAATACAATTCACTAGTGATAGTTGTCACGGTTGTAGGTGCAGGCAGAAGAGCAGACTGTGTCCAGAATCACGAGGAAGGTACATTTATTAGATAAATACAGGCAGGAAGACGGGGTACACCAAGTAACATCGAACATTGACCGACAAAGACAGACTGAAGGAGGGAGAACTAAATACACAGAAGAATCAAACATAATGAGGTGAAGACAGGTGAAACAGATGAACAGGACGCTGAACGGGAGGCTGATGAGGGAGTGAGTTCAGGTGTGCAGACGAGAGGATCATGGGAAGTGTAGTGCTGGAGACGCGGACAGGATGGTGCAGACGAAGGGCTGTGACAATAGTAGATAAACCTAATTGTAAAACATTTAGAATCTTTTACATTATCTACGTCTTAAAAATATGCTATATAGATAATATCTATAGCTTTTAAGTATTTACATTTCTATTTAATACAAAAAAAGAGCTAGAATCCAATTTTGTTTAATTCTGTCATGTTGCAGGTAGTTTTTATTATCAGTCTTTGATTATTTTTTCCACAGCGTTGTCTCTAGGCAACATACCTTTTGATTTCAGTAATGAGATCCAGTTTATGTAAGTAAATTGAATCAAATGTGCTTCATAACGTGCATTACAGGGTTTAGATGAAAACACTCCATTTAGAGGAGATACATTTCGAAAGAACAAGAAAATCAAAAGGTGTATTCGCGTATGTGTCACTCTAGGCAGGTACTGAGTGTTATGATAGGAAGAACCCATGTCTCTGCCAAAAGCCAGCCTGTAATTACCTCCTCCTCCAGGCTGGAGTGCACAAGACAGATGGAGGGCAAAGCCCCATGATTCCCAGGGCAAAACCACAATATTTCATTGTGAATGATGCAGGTCATACTAATGAGCCCTTAAAACAAAGCAGAGGCTCTGGAACCGACATATTTGTACAGGAAGTCTGTTTGTCAGGTGTATAGGGCTCTTACCAGTGAACACACAGGGGTGAGGACTGTTCAGCACTATGAGTTTAGTCACCATTTCAGGGTAGTGAATTGCACAGAGCCATGCGATGATGCCACCCCAGTCATGCCCCACGAGAAAACATCTGTTGTATCCTGAGGAGAGGATCAGAAGGAGGTAGCTGACATGTTTGTGTTTGTTGTATATGTATGCCTCATAATTAATAGGAAAAGTGAGAGACAAGATGGGAAATTATAGCGAAAACAGGGGGAATAGGATTGAGAAATGACTCAAACCAAACTCAAACTCATATTTTTCCAAATAAACACCATATCCATTTTATTGTGAAATATATTATAATTTGTATTCAGTAGTATTTCATATATTTTCATGACATGGTTAGAAAAAGACATGCTTTTGCTGCCATTAAGCATTGAACCATGGCTTATTAACAGGATCAGGAAATTATAAGCTAAACTCGAACTCATATTTTCCAGTTGAGCACCCTAGGAGCATGATGTCTGACCACTAGGCCACAGTTCCGACCTAAAATGTTGTCCTCTAATTTGAAAGCTCAAAATGATGTAAAAAAAACAAACAAACAAAAAAACATAAGGAATTCGTTCCTGCATCTTATTAATTCATGCACAATTGTATTATTAATTTGTTTCATTGTTTTAGCTAAAACATGGTTAAGTTTGAAAACAATGTGGCCACGATTGACCTGAAAAGAGGGAACAAATTATTAAAACACAAATTACTTTTTACCCACATGTCATATGGGGCTCCATAATTTTGAACTTAAAAATAAAATATTTTAATTTACATTTAGCATTAAATTTTAAGTGTGACCTGTGGCTTAGTGCTTAGACACATTGAACAATGGTGCTCATTTGGACTATAGTTTTGGTTTGTGTAATAGACCTTTCTCACAATAACCGGAAATACGTAATCGATGTGGAAGCAGAGTTCCTGTAAACCGTCAACACATCAGAAAAACATACCCGGGGAAGAGAAAATTGATCAGAGAGTCTTAGAGACTTGGTCTTAGAGTCAGAGAGACTTATCATAGTCCAGTTGTTGATGATTTTGTAAAATGCTGTGGTGATGCTTGTATGCAGCTGAATGTATTGTATGCAGCTGAAATTATTGTAAAATATATATATATATATATATATATAAAAAAAGTGTGAAATGTCATGAGATCAGACATAAAACAATAGTGGGTTTAACATCAAAATGTATTGTCTGATGCTAAAAAGTATGTTTTTATAATGTAACCTTCTCCACCTTGGTCAGTTTAAGGATAATTCATGCAGTTTTATAGTATTTATTTGAAAGAATTCAAACAGATTCATGTCTATCCTTGTATTATTCAGCTGGTTGAGATTGATATGGGATTTTGAAAGTAATTGAAAGTAATACTTTCAATAGAGAGAGTAATTAGTACAGTAATCTAATTACACTGTTGAAGAGGTAATTAGTAACTAGTAATTAATTACTTTTTTAGAGTAACTTACCCAACACTGATCATAATACATAAATAATAAACATAAACAATGACGGGTTAGTGAATGGTGTCATGAGAAGTACAAAAGATCACAGGATCAATATCATCCCGCCGGATAGCCTGAATCCATTTCCGTCGAACTTCATCAACAGGGAACTGACGAGGGAAGGAATGAAATTGACAGATATGGCTGCTTTTGGAAATAACAAAAAAGACCAGTGCGCGATCTGTTCTGACCGGAGCGGAAGACGATTATTACCATGACAATTGCGTATTTCCGCTCACAAATACGGAAGTTGTGAGAAAGGTCTATTTGTCGTGGACAAATTCTTAAATCATAGCCACAATATCTTGTGTCCCCTTCTCTGCATGCATCTAACGTGCAGAGATCTGTAGATTCAAATATAAATGAAATCAATGAAATTAATTACAATCTAAAAATCAAGAACTATTTCTTCTTTTTAATGTAACAGTATATATAAAAAAATAATGTTATGTTGGGCCTAATGTTTTACTTAGCAATACCGTTTACACTGTCCTCTTTTTGCAAAAATATCACGTTGCAGTTCATTTAGTGTCATATCAAGGACTGACTAAGGATGAATGACACCATTGCTGTGAGCCAGGGTGGAAGTTTCCACCGTCTGCAATAATGATTCCAATGTCAAGGAGCTGAGACCCTGGAGCAAGACATTATCATGAATCCTAATAACGTGTCGTTGACGGCCTGTCACAATACACCACCAGTCGCTTACACACATGCCACTGTGTGCAAGCAGACAGATGAATTTAACTTTGACATGGTATACTATTCAGTGTTTCTCCACAATTGTACTTGAGTCACACTGTAATGTAGCTCAACTAGTAATTCTGTATTTAAAATCTAGAGACAGTTAATTAGACTTCATGTTAAGCTGCCTAAACTGACAATACGCATCTAAAAAGCCAAGGACATCTGTGAACGGGTCACCTTCACATTACAGAGTGTTGGGAAGAGAGCTACATTAGCATTCACCACTACAACAGCCTTATCAAAACCTCTAGACAGGTTGGAATGTGAAATGGAAATAGGGCTGAGATAATGGAGGCAGTCTGTTCTTACCCAGATACTCCACAATGTCCTTGATGTCTGTGACAAGGTAGTCCAGTCGGTAGCTCTCAGCGGAGGAGGGCAGGTCAGACTCCCCGTAGCCTCGCATATCCACGGCAACGACACGGAACTCGCTCTTAAATTCCCTCAGCTGGTGACGCCAGGAGAACCTGGAGAAACCAGGGGTACATTTTTTTTATGTTTTGTATGATTTCTACAGGTTACACAAGTATACAGTTGATTGCTGTTACTTTAGATCAAGAGGTTGAGATGTCTGAGAACAGTGACACTCACTCTCTCTTTTGTACTTTCTTTCTTTTTTTGATCAATACAAATAAATAAAAAAAATAAGATGGTATAGAACAGGGATTTTCAAAGTGGATCCCAGGGAGTCACAATGGGAAAAAGGTTAAAAAAAATGGAAAATAGAATGAATGAATTTCATATTTCATTTTATTCAAAATGAAACATCTGGGGTCAGAATAAAAAAAATAGTACTTTTATTTTATACAAGGATGCACTATATTGATTTTAAAATGACAGTAAAAACATAATATTTAATGTTTAAAAACAAATAACACATTTTGAAAACAGTATCAGTTTACACAAAAAAGCGACACAGCATCAATAATACTAAGAATTGTTTCTTCAGCAGCAAATCAGTATATTAGAATAATTTCTGAAGGATCATGTGACACATGATCCTCCAGAAATTATTCTAATATATGAAGCAATGAGGCTAAAAATTCAGCTTTCCTTCACAGATTTTTTAAAAATATTTAAAATTTACAGTTACAGTTACTTAAATAATTATATTTTACAATATTACAGTTTTTACTGTATATTTGGTTTGCATAAGATGCGTTTTTACTTTTATTTTTAACTTTAAAACAGCTGCAAATTTAACAGGTCTCTAATTAAAAAAAAATACAGTGTTAAAGGATTAGTTCACTTTAAAAAAAACTTTTGCTGATAATTTACTCACCGCCATGTCATCCAAGATGTCCATGTCTTTCTTTTTTCAGTCGAAAAGAAATTACGTTTTTTGATTAAACCATTTCAGGATTTACTTCATATAATGGACTTCAATGGGAACCAAACGGTTCAAGGTCCAAATGAGAGTTTCGGTGCAGCTTCAAAGAGCTTTAACCCCTTAACTGTCACCCCCCCTTTTTGAGAATGGGGGTTAAATGCTCTATTCACACTTAAATGGTTGTAATTTAAGAATGCCTTGGAATATATACCCAAGTTTGGTCTTGTTTTAAAGAAAACACTCAGCAGATTATTGCTGAAGTGAAAACACTTCAAAAAATGAAAGTATGAAGAAGTTATGGAAGTTTTAATTCACAGTAAATCAAATATACTGTACTATATATTTTTTATTTTATATAAAATATATATTTTACAAAATATTTTACTCTAAAATTATTATAAAATGAAAGCCATAAATCTAACCAAGTTATGTTCCAAATTTGAAGTTGATATCACAAAAATTGAAGTTCCTATGAGATTTTGTTTAGGCGTAGTACCAAAAATAGCCACCGGGTGCCATTGAATTCCATTGAATTTAGTTGTGTACATTCTGCCTTAACAAATTAATACATTTCTGTCCAAATATCAATTTTGTCACAAAATTTGGAACATTCAGACTCAGACCTTTCTGACAATATGTGTTTTGTCAAGATTAATTAATTTTGATCATAAATTATGAAAAATAAGGATGCCCAAAAGGGGAGGAGCCTCATAAAATAAGTACCGTTTCTATGGTAACGCAACGTTCAATTATAAAATGGTTTTCACAGGATGAATTCTGAGTGTATAAGCTTTCAAATGATACCTAATTTATGATAACTACTAAAATGTGTGATATAATAAAAAAGGCGATAAAAATATTATTATATTTTAGAGGATAATATATACATATATATTATCATTTTTAGAGGATAATTTTATACTATACTTTTTATTTTTTATTGAAAAATACTAGATTATATGTTTTATTATGAACTTTTAGCATAAAAACAGAAGTTTCAATTATTAAAAGTGGGTGCATCAACTTTTTGTGACAAAGGTCAGACCTCCTGTTATGATGCAGATTTTCTTAGGTGCACTCTTGTCATAAATTCATTAATTACTCTTCCTACATAATTTTTAACACAAAACAGGCGTCAAATATTTAATTAGAAGTCTTAGACCTTTCCAAAAATATATAATTTGTCATAATTAGATTAGGATTTAATAGAAATATAGTGAAGTAAAGTTAGGCGTCCCGGTACCGGGACGGTGACAGTTAAGGGGTTAAACGACACCAGACGATGAATAAGGCTCTTATCTAGCAAAACGATCGGTCATTTAAAAAATAACTAAAAAAAGTTTAAGTTTTATAAGCACAAATGCTCGACTTGTTCTGTTCTGTGATGAGCACTCGTGGCTCTCCTGTTCGAACTCGTTCATCAAAATTAACGAAACTTTTTTTGAGTCATGACTCGAAGGGTCCTAGATAAGACCCTTATTCATCGTCTGGTGTCGTTTAAAGGCCTTTGAAGCTGCACTGGTTCCCAATGAAGTCCATTATATGGAGAAAATCCTGGAATGTTTTCATCAAAAACCTTAATTTCTTTTCGACTGAAGAAAGAAAGACATGGGGGTGAGTAAATTGTCATGAATGACATGGGGGGTGAGTAAGTTTTTTTAAAAAGTGAACTACTCCTTTAACCTAATAAGAAATACATATTTTTACTCCTTGACAACACAAGAGAAACAGGAAAACAACAATGGAACACAGGAAACTTTTCCATGAAAACCAAGGACAAACACAAGGGTATAGCCTATTTGTAACAGGTGGTAGGGAACGACTTTACAAGACTGACCAAATTTAGACCCGACTGACCAATTTCTGCCACGCTTTTTAAAACGAACAGTAATATTCCAAAATTAAAATGATGCGTGTTGAAATCCACTTGGGGCAAAAATTAGAAGGAGCAGAGGCTATAGCACTTTAACTGAAATGGCTTGTTAAAATCAAATTTATGGAGTGAAAGTTCGTTTGACTTACTCAAGATTTTTTTGATTTGTATAAGTACATTCTGCCAAACTGGCAGCACTCCCTAATGTTATTTGTGTCTTAAAGATGAAGAAGAACGAGTGTGAGAGAGAGAAAGTTGAGGAAAAGCAGAAGGAAGCATATATTATTCTGATGAGTCAGGAGAGAAGAGGCTCGACCCAAACCCAATTATCGCGCGCACACACACACACACACACACACACACACACACTATAACCTCAAAACTTCCCTATTGCTCAGAAGTGAGGGAAATCTTTGACTTGCAATTTTGAATGCAGAAAACTAAAGTGGAGCAGAAGTCAGAAAAAGGCCGTCCTCCAGGTCTCCTCTACTCGTCCAAGAGTTCATCACTGATTCTGGAGCAGTAGAATGGCTAGTGAAGCAGAAAGGAGCCATGCCACATTAATTTGGCACTCTGCTGTCCTGATCGCAGTACTGCTGTCTGGCAGTTCACTGAAACGACAGCTTCCCTGGTCCCAAAAAGTCTGAATGTCACGACACTCCATATCACAATATATGCAGTAATACAATATATCAGCCGTTTTACATTTCATACCAATAGTACAGCACACCTCGGAATCTCAAGAGAATATTAATAGCTTTAGGTTGAGATTTTTAGACATTGTGTCTTAAAAAGAGATAAGTATGTGTTTAAAGTAGGGCTGTCAAACGATTAATCTCGATTAATCGCATTCAAAATAAAAGTTTGTGTTTACATAATATATGTTGGTGCACTGTGTATAATTATTTTATATATATAAAACACACACATGCTTGTATATATTTAAGAAATATTTTCATGTATATACTCTATATAGATTTATATATAATTTATCATATATATAAATATAAATATTTTAAATATAAATAATATTTTTTTCTTAAATATACATGCATGTGTGTGTATTTATATATATATATACAAAATAATTATACACAGTACACCCACACATATATTATAAACACAAACTTTTATTTTGGATGCGATTAATCGCGATTAATCGTTTGACAGCCCTAGTTTAAAGGCAAGGTTTGTGTCTCAGATATTATCTCTGACTCAATGACTGAATCCACAACAACATATTTCCGATCTGTGTCTGGCAGCATCCCAGTAGAGAAGTGTTTCCCATGTGTGTGTGTGCGAGTGTGTTTTGAGTCTCACCAAAACTCAGGGAATCCATGCAGAAACAGCATAAGTGGCTTTCCTCGTTCCCCGGCAGCAACATAGTGAAATCTGAGCCCAGACTCCTAAAACCACACAGACCACAGGCAGTTAAACTTCGTTCAAGGAGGATTTCATAAAAGCTTCCGCTTTCATTAATCACTCAGGCCTGTCCATCCTGATGTAAAATCCATTCTCACATTACTCTCTGCTTTATAGAGCCATAAAATGTATCAGCAGAGAGGGTGTGTTGTCCACAGGCTTCAGCTAATATTAAAGCAAT